>NW_020872201.1:15000-17500 GCF_003789085.1 Penaeus vannamei
TCCTCCCCTCCTTCCCTCCTTCCCTTCCCTGCCTCCCTCCCTTGACCCTCCCCTCCCTCACCTCTCTCCCTCTCTCCTCCCTCCCCTCCCCCTCCCTTCCCTCCCTTGACCCTCCCTTGACCCTCCAGCATCCTCTATCTCCCTCCCATCCTTCCCTTCCCTCCCTCCCTTCCTCCCTTCCCTCCCTTGACCCTCCAGCATCCTATATCTCCCTCCCACCCTTCCCTTCCCTCCCTCCCTCCCTTCCCTCCCTTCCCTCCCTTGACCCTCCAGCATCCTCTATCTCCCTCCCACCCTTCCCTTCCCTCCTCCCTCCTCCCCTCCCTCCCTTCCCTCCTTGACCCTCCAGCATCCTCTATCTCCTTCCCTCCCTCCCTCCCTCCCTCCCTCCCTTCCCTCCCCTCCCTTCCCTCCCTTGACCCTCCCTTCCCTCCCTCCCTCCCTCCCTCCCTCTTCCCCCCCTTCCCTCCCTCCCTCCCTTCCTCCCTTCCTCTCTTCCTCCTTCCTCCCTTCTCCCTTGACCCTCCAGCATCCTCTATCTCCTCTGTCGACCTTAATCGCTGCCAAGATTTTATCACGAGAATAATTTCTAACATGAAGATATCACGTGATCCGTGTGATAGCTGTTGCTGGTGCATGGAAGCTAGCGAGTTAGTGGGGGGAGGTTGGGGGAGGTTGGGGGAGGTTGGGGTGGGGTTGGGGGAGGTTGGGGAGGTTTGGGAAGGTTGGGGTGGGGTTGGGGGAGGTTTGGGAAGGTTGGGGTAGGGTAGGGGGAGGGTGGGTAGTTGGGGGTTGTTGGGGAAGGTTGGGGGGAAGTTGGGGGGAGGTTGGGGTGGGGTTGGGGGAGGTTGGAGATAGTTGGGGGAGTTTGGCGAAGGTTGGGGGAGGGTGGATAGTTGGGGTTGTTGAGGGTAGGTTGGGGTGGGGTAGGAGGAGGGTGGATAGTTGGGGTTTGTTGAGGGTAGTTGGGGGTGGGGTAGGAGGAGGGTGGATAGTTGGGGGTTGTTGAAGGTAGGTTGGGGGTTGGGGTACGGGGAGGTTTGGGAATGTTGGGGATGGTGAGGGTGGGATAGAGGGAGGGAGGTTCGGAGTGGTTGGGGAGGTGGGGTTAGTGTGGGTCATGGGGTTGTGGTCAGATAGGTTGGGGGTGGTTGGGGAGATTAGGATAGTGGGGGTCGTAGGGGACGTGGTGGGGGTAGGTTGGGGGAAGGTGAGGTAGGGTGAATTGAGGTTGGCTTGGGTTGATGGGTGCCATTGGGAGCAGAGAGGGGTGAGGGCTGGGGTGGGGGTGGGGGGAGAGGAATGGGTCTTCAAAGGAAGTATAAGACCTACTTGCTTAAAACGCCACGCCCACGCATACACTCAATAGATACACATAAACACATTTATAATTACTTGCTTGGGTTAGAAACAGATGAAATAATCGGAGAAAAATAGTATATATATAAAAAATTCCTCCTTGATAACAATAATGATACTAATAATGATATTAATAATCATGATAACAATAATAACAGTAACAGTGATAGTAATAATGATAACAATGATAGAAATAATAATAATGATGGTGATGATGATAATGATGATGATGATGATGATAATAATAATAATAATAATAATAATAATAATAATAATAATAATAATAATAATAATAATAATAATAATAATAATAATAATAATAATAATAATGATAATAATAATAAAATAATAATAATAATAATAACATGATATAAAATTATGATAATGATAATAATATAATGATGATGAATGATGATCGTAATAATAATAATAATGATAACAATTATGATGATGATAATAATATCAATAATAATAATAATAACAACAATATTAGTAATATCAATACTATTAATAATAATAATGATAATAACAACAATGATAATAATAATAAAGATAATAGCAATAACAATAACAGAAAAAATCATAACAATAATATAACAATAAAAATAATAATAATAATAATATAACAATAAAAATAATAACAATAATATAACAATAGAAATAACATCAATAATATAATAATAGAAATAATAACAATGATATAAGAATAGAAATAATAACAATAATATAAGAACAGAAATAATATCAATAATATAACAATAGAAATAATAACAATAATATAACAATAGAAATAGCAATAAGAATAGAAATAATACAATAATATAAGAATAGAAATAAATAACAATAATATAGAACAGAAATAATATCAATAATATAATAATAGAAATAATAACAATAGAATATAATAACAATAATATAATAATAATATAACAATAGAAAAAAACAATAATATAACAATAATAATAATAATAATAATAATAATATAATAATAATAATAAATAATAATAATAATAATAATAATAATAATAATAATAATAATAATAGCAATAACAATAACAGAAAAAAATCATAACAATAATATAACAATAGAAATAATAACAATAATATAACAATAATAATAATAATAATAATAATAATAATA
>NW_020872201.1:22500-37500 GCF_003789085.1 Penaeus vannamei
AACCCTCTTCTTCTACACTCCGTTCCCCTCTCACCCTCTCCCCTCTCCCCCTCCCCCCCCCTTGGCGTCACTTCTCGACTCTCTCTGGCCGTTTATAACCATCTCTTCCCCCCCCCTCCCCTCTCCCTTCTCCCTCCCCTCCCCCTTCCCTCAACTCCCTCCTCCACCCCAACCCCCCCTTCACATCACTTTTATTATCGTATTTTTCTCTCCTGTCTCCCTTGCTCCTGCGTCTCGATCGCCAAAGATGATATATCTCTTTTGTCTATCTACTCCTTTCGTATATCTCATATATCTATCATCAATGCTTCTATCTGTATTCAAATCTATTTACATCTATGTTCGTATCAATATTTTTGGCATAATATTCGTATTAATCTACTTCATATCTTTATCCAAATATTCGTCTATATCTTTGTCTCTATCTATGTATTAATTTACTCCTTTTTTCCTTTGTCTCATAATTGTTGCAATTCATCCAATAATGATGATGAATGTGATAATGATGATAATGAGGATAAATATAATAATAATGATGATGATGATAATAATAATAATTATAATAATAATGATACTACTACTACTACTACTATTGCTACTACTAATAACGATACTATTGTTATTAATAATGATAATAATAATAACAATAATTATAATGATAGTGATAATAATGATATTGATAATAATAATAATAATTATGATACTAATAATGATGGTACTAACAAAAAGAATGATTATAATAATAAAAGCAATAACAATAAGTATAAAAACAATTATAATAATAACAACAACAACAACAACAATAATAATAATGATAATAATAACAAAAGTAATGATTGTATTGATAATAACAAAGATAAATATAATAACAACAACGACAACAGTGATAATAATAATGATAATAACAACAATAATGGCAATAATAATATCAATGAAATAATAACAGAATAAAAAATGATAATAACAGTAGTAATCAGAGTAATAATATTTTTAAAATAATAATAAGTATAATATCAATAGTACTACTATTGCTATTAAGTATAATGACAATAATAATATTGATAATAATGGTAATAATGATATCAATAGCGATAATAATAATGATAATAATAATAATAATAATAATAATAATGATAATGATTATGATGATGATAATAATAATAATAATAATGATAATAATAATAATAATAATAATAATAATAATAATAATAATAATAATAATAATAATAATAATAATAATAATAATAATAAATAATAATAATAATAATAATAATAATATAATAATAATAATAATAATAATAATAATAATAATAATAAATAATAATAATAATAATAATAATAAATTAAAAATAACAATAATAATAAAATAATAAATATAATAAATAATAATAACAATAATAATAATAATAATAAAAGTGATAACGATAATAAAGATAACAAAACAATAAACACAATACTTATAACAACAATGACTAATAATAATAACAATCATCATCATAACAATAACAATAATGATAATAATAATGATAACGATGATATAAATAACAATAGAATAAGCAACTGATAAAATTCTACTGCTTTTATCTGGCTGTGGGGGGAGGGGGGGGAGGGGGTTGTATGGGGGAAGGGGTTGGGAGGGGGTTGAAGGGGGAGTGGGGTTAGGGGGGTTGAAATGGGGGTATGGGGGGGGGTTGTAATGGGGGTGTAGGGGAGGGTTGGGGAAGATTGAGGAAGAGGAGGAGGAGGTAGGAAAAGGAGGAAAGGGTGAGGGTAAGGAGAGGGCGAGAGGAGGAGGAGAAGGAGGGAGGGGGAGGGGAAGGAGGAGGAGGAGGAGGGAGGAAAAGAGCAGGAGCGGGAGGAGGGGGGGGGGGAGAGGAAGAGAGGAGGAAAGGGCAAGGAGAGGGCGATGCGAGAAGGAGAAAGAGGAGGAGGAGGAGGTATTAGAGAATGGGAGGGAAGAAGCAAAAGTGAAGGAGGAAAAGGGAATGAGAGTAAAGAGAAGAAGAAGAAGGGGATGAAGAAGACTAGAGAAGAGGGGAAGGAGGGAGAAGTGATTAGAAAGAAAGTGTTGGAAGGAAGGAAGAGAGAAGGAGGAGGGGATAGGTGACGAAGTGAAGGGATGAAGAAAGGACGAGGAAGGAAGGGACAATAAAGACAGAAATAAGAGAAAGAACGATAATGATAGAAATATTCAATAATGATCGTTGTTATAAAGGGAATTATAATTTGATTAAATAAATAATTAAATTAAATAAATATCAACAAAACAAATATAGAATGAAGAAGAGGAAGAGAGAGAAAGAGGAAGAAAAAGGAAAAATAGTGGAAGAAAGACGAAAAGAAAATGAGAGAGAGGAGTAGAGGAGGTATAGAAATACGAAGATAAGGAAAATATAAGGGAGGAAGAGGGTGAGAACAGAGAGGAGAGAAGAAAAGAGAAGAGAAGAGATAAATAGACAGATATGTATATAGATAAATAGATAGACAGATAGATAGAAAGAGAGAGAACTATAGAGATAAGCAGATATATAGATAGACAGACAGATAAATAGAAAGAGAGAGAGCTATAGAGATAAGCAGATACATAGATAGACAAACAAATAGATAGAAAACACGAAACAACTAAGAATGAAGATCAAAGAACAAAAAGAACAAAGTTGTTGACCAAGACGACATGAAAAAAACACAAGACGAAGAATTGAGAAGACGAAAGAGAGAGAAAAATAATAAAAAAAAATATTAGCGGAGAGAGGATTTGGATTACAGGTCAGAGAAGATCCCATTTTAAGGCAAAAGAAGGCATGTGAGGTAGGGATGGGGAGGGAGAGGGAGAGGGAGAGGGAGAGGGAAGAGGGAGAGGAAGAGGGAAGAGAAGAAGGAGAGGGAGATTGGGGGAGAGAGGAGAGGGGAGAGGGAGAGGGAATAAGGGAGATGGAGAGGGAAATGAGCAGAGAAGGGAGAGGGAAAGAGTGGAGAAAAAAGNATATCTATATATATATTATATATATATATATATATATATATATATATATATATAATATATATATGCACTCGTCCTTCCGTCTGACCAAGTAAATGGCCGAGGGACAGCAAAGACCAAGAAGCCATACATAATGAACGAGAAGTGGGTGTGCTTGGACGCGAGGTTCAATATCGTCCCTGGGAAGTGTCTCGTCTACTCCTTTGGAATCGATTCTGATTGGTCCTTCGACGATGACATGGACAAGCGTTTTAACTGCAAGGTTGGTAATGCATGTCCGTTTTGAAGAGAGTCAGGTGTATCATTGTAAAATTATTAGTGTTTGTGCAAGCATACACACACACGCGCCCGATCGAGAAGCAAATACATTAAAGAAATAAACAATATATGTAAAGAGAGATAGAGATACAGATAAAGATGGAGATAGAGGTAGAGTTAAAGTTAGAGATAGAGAGATACGGATAGAAAAATATAGGTATATAATACAGATGGGTAGATATGCAGTTCTCCACAATCATATTTACTACTTGTATAACATTTTGTATATAGTATATAAATATTTCCAAATTTGATGCATAGACAAATGCCCTTTTATGTGATGTATTCATAATTCCAAGTAAATCATTTCCAGGTTTACAGCTTCGACCATACAATAAATAAGAAGGACCACGAACGCTCAAGCAACATCAAATTCTATGCAACTGGAATCTCATCAGTTAAAACAAACCATGTAAATTAAAGCAACTCTTTCTCTATCACAAATGTGTGCGTGTGTGTGTGTGCCTGTTCTTTTCGCACTGGCTCATTCGTTTGTATATTTTTTAAGTCCTATTGTTTGCGTTCTAGGAATATATAATCCATGTCTTAATGCACAAGGTGTTTTAATGCTGTTAATTATAGTGTTGTGCTTGCATTTGTTCTTGCTTTTATCTGCTGACATTACCCTTATGTGGAAGGAGTAGCTTTGCATAAACCTTTGCTAAGACAGCCTCTTCATCACCTTCTGCAGAACCGCCACGTGATCCAGGTACCATGTGGCCTCAGATTATACAGCTTAGGATCTCGGAGCAATAGGTGGCCGTGGAGGTATGGAGCATCAGTGTCTGGGGATACCCTGACACTATACCATACATTGCACCACAGTTCCATAGGATTAACGGCTGTGGACCCGGTGAAACTGCCATCCAGTCTATGAGAGGGAACACTTGGTTATGTCTGTAGGGCACTCATATGGCGTCATTTTAGTCTCAAAGTCCATTCCTTGGGACTATTCAGGTATATGGACACGGTTAAGGCTGCCTGATAATGATCCTGCTTATCAGATTGACACCTTAAGGTTGGGAAGAGACCTGTGGCACACCCTTGGAAGTTGTGGCTGGTGGCTGATCAAAAGAGAACCTCATGGATGTGAAGATTGGATGTGGCACCTTACTCTGGTATTCATTAGACCTTTTTGATCAATGGACTAAAAATCGTAAATGCAAATTAAATCTTTGTAGTGTCACAAAGATTTGTCGCCCACAGGTAGACCGGTACATCAACATTCTGATGAGGTTAGGCCACGAAAACGCCACCATTGACTACCTGAAGATGGACGTAGAAGGAGCAGAGTTACAGTTCTTCGAAGACGTGTTCACCAATACGCCTGAGGTGCTGAAAAACATTAAACAGATCGGGATGGAAATTCATACCAAGAGAAATGGTAAGTCCGAGTTTTACGCGAGCATATTTCACTAGCTTTGTGTTACTCTGAAATTTCTTCCTCTGACGGATTTTCTGACTTTAACTCTTATAAGGTTGTGTGGGTTGTGCAATGTCACTGTGAAGGCTGGGTTTGCAAGTGATAAAGTGCTGTGGGATCCCCAGTCAACGAAGACTGCTTGTTGAGGAGTGTCCAAATATCCAGACCCATGTCATTAGATATCCCTTGAATTTTCCTTTAAACCATGAGCTAGGTTAGCAGGGATCAGCTGTCCAAAATGTGACCTGTGAATTGTCTTCTGTTGAGAGGTCAGAAGCAGGCAGTGGGTCGCGAGGTATGCCTACTGTGGGTCAATAATAAGTAGGACATAGTATGGCCAACTTAGTTACTGTTTGAGGCCAAGGTTGCTACAGCACTTTCCCTTTACCCCTTGTAGTTAGTCATATGAGGAAGTTACTGTGTATTCGCGTTACCACAGGGCCACCAGTGTAACTAATAGGAAACTTCGTACATTTATCTCCTATAAGGTTATGAGAGGGTTTTGAGACGCCCTTCTGTGATGACTAGGTGTTGTAAGTGATGTGTTGTGATGGATGTTCTAACTCTTGCAGTTGGTTTTGTAGCCAGAAGTCAGTTATTGCATTGAGTTTCTTGCTGTTCGGTGAGGTGTCCATTTTTTTTTTTTTTTTTTTTTATATGTCCAGAGTATGACGTATAACTGGAATGTTCGAGGAAATCGAATTAAGTGATGAGAAGTGAGGTTTCCATTGTCGATCAGTTAGGACTCGGCGGTTGGTCGCCGTTGTGGTCCAATCAGTTGCTACACCATCTTTCCTTTGTATTATTCTGGGAGGATATGATCACTGTTTTAATTTTCTTTTTCTACTCTAGATATACAAATAAAACCTTAGCTTAAGGGCACATACAGATATTATTCTAACACTACCATTTTCATTTATGAATTTTGTTATTTTGTCTATTAACATGCACATACTTCCGTTCGTTCAAAAATATGTTTGTTTCCTTCTTTTTTCATGTGTGTAAACATATAGTATATGAAAACTATACGAAAATTTCCTTATATGTTACCAATGCTAAGTAAAATCTGTTGTTCTTTTTTCACAGAATCTAGAATGAAACTCTACTTAAAATATGCCCAACTTCTAGAATGCTTCGGCTTCAAACTGATATTTGGACATATACTAGATGTCCCACAAAGTCTCTTCACGGAGAATGGAGAGACGCGGTCCTGTTGTTACGAGCTGGTGTGGGCGCAAGACAAGCAGTGGTAGAGACATTAATCTGGTCCCATAACTATGTGTGTACGTGTGCACAAATGTTTATTTATTGACACTAGCCCACTAGTAATAATGAAGCTGCTCGACGTTCATTGCTTTAAAGTCTTGAAATGGATTTCTAATCAGCTGTAACGACATATCTATCTTCTAATATAGACACTAAAAGCAGTGTATGTCTGCAACCGTTCAGACCAAAGTCTGCGTTCAGTGAAAAGTTCGTAAGCCACTATGGTTACTTACTTTGGAGCAAATTGCCTATCACAGAAGATTACCAATTCTGAAACGTTTAATATATATGTAAGAATAGATAATCATTGGGAAATATTTAATGTTAATGATTTTACTAATCATTGTTTATATTATTGCATGTACTATAACATTCTGTTATGTTGATCCTGATGATTTGCCATATCGACATAATTGTGGGCCCCTAAGAAGTTATGGGAGTATATCTGTGTTTCCTGGTCCCTATTTCCCCCTATTCCGTTGTTCCACAGACATTTGTTCCCCAGTACCAATGTTCCCCATACCTTATTTCCCTGTACGAAGTCAAGTCATCTCGGGAACTCCCTTGGGGTCATAATAAGGCACCTAAATCATGATGGTTAATTCATATACGAACGTTACTTTCGCTGCTACAGAACTGGTTGTTTGATCAGGCCTAGTTCTCTATTCTGAGACATAGGTCTACTAGGAAGTTAGAAATCTCTACTTTTTTGGCTTTTCTGTGAGAAATAGGCCTGACATACAAGCTGTTGGCGTTGTAGTAATCATCGTCCAATGCAATTCAACTGGGTTAATAAAGGGCGACTGATGTGTATTCAAAGGTTTATGGTGTATGCGCTTAAAAGACCCCTAGTGCTCCATATTCAAAGAGTCAGGGTATTTCTCCGTTCCCAAGCTTGATGGAACTCTTTCCTGTCACGCACATGCCGTGGCTCATACGGGTAGCCATGGGCCAAACCCGTGACAAGAAATGCCTGACAAAAAAAAAAAAAAAAAAAAAAAAAAAAAGCTGTGATTTAATTGTCTAATAACGGTTGTGTATGAAAAAAGATTGGATAAAGTACTGGATAAGGCGCCTCAGACTTGCCTTTTCGGTGAAAATAATCGTTATTGAAATACATTAACATGACTGCTCAACTACATGGTTATTGGTCGTTTTCAAAGAAACTAAATCACGACCATCGTGAACTGTCTGAACTACGAAGATAGAGCATGTATGAAGTCCCTTAGACTTCACACAGAGATTGCCCAAATTGTCCTTCCTCGTCTTATTTCCTTAAGACTTAGTGTTATTGACAGGCTTTTGTGATTTTTAAAATTAGGGCCATGCCATTGACAGGAGTTCTTTGACAGGAGTTCCCTTGCTATGAAAAATGTGACAAGGCGATTTTTTTTTTTTTTTTATAACAAAACATCATCTGGAAACCAAATTTGTGACCTTGATAAGTAGGTTAAGGTCAGTAACCTATGACCTAATCTAACTATCTTTCTTATGTGAGAATGTGGAGATAAAGTACTGGGAAACATTGGGTACTGAGCCCGAAATCTTAGTTTAATGAGCTTAGTTGTAACTAATGTTTATAAATACCATTGAAATGTACTGTTATATATATAATATTATATATATATATATATATATTATATATATATATATATATATATATATAATACACACACACACACACACACACACACACACACACACACACACACACACACACATAATATATATATATATATATTTGATGGGACATATTCAGATATTTATGTAAGTTAATGAATTTACTGTATCATTAATTATTTTATAATCCCTAAACTTTTGATAGAAAAATATGTACCACCATGAAGAAACACATCCAATTTCCCATCAATTATTCTATCCCAAAGAAAGGGTAGATTAGGTACATAAGGATTATATCAGCAATTGTTATTACCATAGATTGGGTAAATCAGGTACACAAGGGGTAAATCCGCATATAATGATACCCCACAGAAAATGTAAATTAGATAAAAAAGGTTAAATTACCATTCCAATTAAGGAGTAAATAAGGAGAAAAAAGATACATGATTTACTCTTTTCAAGGAAGGGTAAATTGCTCGTTGTTTACCCTATTACGTTGTAGGGTATACTATGAGTGACGCATTTTACAGTGCAAACTGCTTAGAACACTAGATTTACACCTTTTTTTCCCCTCGATTTACTCATTCTTTCTAAAGGTCTTCAACAACTTGCTACATTGAATAGATTTGAAAACATCACCCTGTCTTGTCAGTGAACATGTGAAGAAAAAAATTCCATTCATTATTGTAGAACAGATGGACAGATCTCGCTTGTTTTTTTCAGTTCATTCATAACGTTGTAAAGTACAGTATAATAAGTAACTTCTTGGGAGTTCTTCCTTGTCAGTTGTCCGGTGTTTACATGTGTCTAGTGTTCTTTATTAAGAATAAAATCTTTTTTGTAGTATATATCTATTTACATATTTTCTTTTCTTTTACATGTTCATACTTTATACTGGTGTAGCCTTTTATGTTTTTTTCTTGTATAACTTTATATCGATGCGTCAGAAGGTTTGTTTTCAGGAAGAAATAGTCTTGAAGAGACAAATGAAAGTCGTATTCAGCACTATCTTACGGGATTTTTTGCATCTGTCATGTTAATGAAAACGTCTTGCAGGTGAATCCTTTATTCTCATAATTTAGACAATATAGTGTTAAACCTGGCAATGTATCAAGAAACCGATTTACATGAGGGAAAAGATGTTGCAAATATTGGAAGTCGTTTTGCCACCCCCCCCCCCCCTAAAAAATAATCTAATTATAAGTAAGAAGATTTATGTAAGAATAGGAAAATATGAAATTGTTTTTGTCACATTTTTTTTTTTTCTTTTTGGCGCATTCCTCTTGTCAACCGCATTCCTCTATGGCCGGCTGTTCGTAGCTCTGTGGGGGAAGAAAGACATATACCAAAATTAGATATTCTTCTATACTTCGTCTAGTCTCAGGACACAGAAAATTTGGTTTTCTAATTTTTGTGGAAATAGAAAATGTAGGATTGATGTTAGCAAATTTCAACAAAAAGCTAATAGGATATGTATACTTACATAGATTTAAAGATACAAAACTTTTGTAACTGACTCATTACTATTTCAATTGTATTTTTTTATGTATTATTGAAAGACTTCAAGGGTAGGATGAGTTGCCAGTTTTTCATTTACTGATTTACTGAGATTTGACCCGGAATAACGAAGAATTCTTACTGAACCAGTTTAGAGGAAAAAAAAGAAGAGAAAATGGAAGAAAACACGAATATCGCAATTTGTGTATAATCCTGCTTTTCCTCTTCGTTTTTATTCGTATGCTATCCTGGGTTATTGTTAACGCATTATCATAAAAATAACAATAATGATGAAAATAATCATAGTTATGATTATTCATATCATTATTGTTCATATTTACATTATTTACCATTGTCATATCTATTATCCTCAATATTACTATCGGTAAAATTATAAAAATTATGATATTAATAATGATAGGAACTGTGATCATGCTGGTGACAATGATGATAGTGATATTAATGATAATGACGTTTATAATACGGGTAAGACTTATTGATAATGAATGATTATAAGGATACTTAAGCTGATCGGAACATTATTTGAGATGGCAGTGGTACTGATCGTCATGAGGAAGAGGATGACGTGAAGAGGAAGAAAGGCAGGACTTTAAAGACGTGAGAGAAGCAGCGCCGAAAGGCCGGGCCGCCTCCTCCTTACCGCCATGGCGAACGCCTCCGGCTGGTAGTAATCGTAGACGAGAACCGATGCCGGCGCCGTCTGCTCCACCTCCACCTCGCGGATGGCGGCGAAGGACACGCAGATCTCCTCGCGCGAGAACTCCTCGATGTAGAAGGACACCTTGGGGCCGTCGACGTCGTAGCGCTTCACGCTCGAGTCTCTGTACACGGCCGCCTTCAGGTCGCTCTTCTCGGGGATGTAGCCGGACACGAGGCCCACCTCAATGACCGCCATGTTGGACTCGCCGTCGGGGAGGAGGTACTCGGCGCACACGCTGAGGAGCATGCGCTTGCAGCCCGAGTCCGGCTCGTGGGCGGCTGACACTCGCACGCTGAAGGAGTCCGTCGGAGCGGGGTTGATGATGTTGTAGCGGAGGACCGCCTGGGGTTGGGAGGGCGGTGTCAGTTGTGTTGCTAAGGCATCCAAGGTCACTAACGTTATATCACAAGTATTGCCAGAGTATGTTAGATTGAATCGAGAAGCGTCTTATAGTTATCCCTGCTTTCTATAAATCTAGCATTAGAACATAAATACAAGAAACATCTTTCGTATGGTTGGCAAGACATACTTGAACTACAGTGCAGCCTTGGCCCTTTACACTGACGTCGACCGGCGTGGGGACAACTGGGAGATTCACCAATTGTTGTAAGAGTTTATTGTCTTCCTTCACGGAGATGGACTGCGAGAAATCCGTGGCTGTGATCGTAAGAGTCACATCCAGAGGACCCCGATGTGTGAGCGTTTCATAGACCGACAGAGCCTGCAGAGCCACTACAGTATCCTGGCAAACAAGTGCTGTGCTTTAAGTCTATTACCAGAATGCTACTATAAAGCAAAATGTACAACAAATTTTGTGAAACGAAGGAATTCGTTTGCAAACCTGCGTGGAATAGAAGCCTCCATATCCGTTCCTCTTGGTGGTGATCCACTTGACGACTTTTCTCGCCTGCAGCGTGTACTTCTCGGGATCTTGAGCCATCATGGCCAGTATGGCATAGCCAGCTGCTTCCACGGCCAGTGCGTTACTCCTACCTGTTACCGGGTGTCGAGGCTATTTATTAGTGGATGGACAAGGTACAGATATTTTGAGTAAAATATGACTGTTAAGTAACACGAGGCGATACCTTTTGGCAGATCCCAGTGCATTAGGTTTTCCTCCACTGTTGCCAAACCGATTAGTTCTTGTAAAACTTGTTGCGAGCTAGCATGCTGGGCAAGGGCAAGAGCGTAGGCCTTGAGAGCCAAGCTGTATGGGTCATTGGAGGCGTCAGACAGGATGCACTTGATGCTATTTAAGACAAATGGAGCGTCCGTAGGAATTCCAGACTCCAAGAGGGATATGAGCACATACGCTGTCATTGGCACACGAGATTGTTTGCCAGCCAGACCACCCTGTGGAAGTAAGTAGAACGATAATTTCATCCTTCTCGTTTATTTTGCTTTCTGGAGATGGCAGATGTACACAAAAGCAACTTTAAGGCATCCATAGCGATTCCATACCTTCATAGCTTTACTGAATACTTTCCCAACAGGAACCACGCAGCCATCTTGGTCCAATTTAGTGGAACTTAACCAGGTTCTGGTGACATTCAGTTTGGACTCGTCCACCTTTTCGTAAAATAAGATTGAGAAAAGCACATTAACATGCTTAACTGTATATATAGCTACACGCACCCACATACATACATACATTCATACCCACTCATACATATATGTGTGTACATGTTTATATATATATATATATATATATATATATAATATATATATATATATATATATATATATATATATTGATTAATATATATGCATAAATATATACACACATAACATCACACACACACACACACACATACACAAACACAATTATAGATGTATATAAATATGTATATATGTATATGTATATATATACATATACACATATATACACACATACATACCTTGTGTGTTTGTATGTGTATGTATTTATGTATGTGTGTATATATACATATATATGTATATATGTATGTGTGTGTATATATATAGATAGATATGTATATGTATTCACATATACTGTATATGCGTGTGTGTGTCTGTCTGTGTGTGAACATACATATATACATGCATACACACACACATATACATATACGTATGCGTGAATCAGTGTATACAGATGGCAGATATCACATTTAGACAAACCATAACAATAAACCGCTCCGTAAAGTAACTCTTTATGGATGACATTAGCATTCCTTACGTAGATGAATTCCTCAGCATCAGCGAAGGACTTGAGGACAAAAGCAGTGAGCCAAGTAGACCCAGAATTGTCAGCTTCCCCAAATGCACTGAAGGACCCGTTATAATGGCGGTACAGGAGCTCTCTCTGGTAACCTGAAAGTTTGTTTTCTTTTAGTCTTCGTAAATCAATCTGGATTTCGAGACATTTGCTAAAAGTTCACCTTCTTTGTACGTTTTACTTGTACAAAACGTGTGGTGGCAAGGACTGACCTGCTTTCATATACTTCAGGAGTTTCTCGGTGCTTTCTGGTGTGTCTTGGTTGGTGCCCTTAAGATACTGAAGGATGTAGATATTTGGGGCAAAGTTGACCATGTTCTGTTCCCCACAGCCGTAAGGCATACGGATGAGAGACCCTAGATTCTGTAGGAGTAGATCAGATTGTGATTCTATAATACGGTGATGTACACGTGAAATTTCACTGTCTTGTTTTAGAAGAAAACCCACTTATCAAAGTTAACCTGATAAGGAACACAGAAACATTCTTTATTCCTTTAAAAAAGCTTAAGAGCAACGAAAGGTGACCTCCAGGGAGAGAGCAAGCAGGTCGCCGCCCACAGTGACCCAGCCTCGGTCCGAATCCGGGACGATATTTGGTCGTCTCTCCAGCTGCCACGTCTCCAGCGCGCCCTCGCCATCGCTGAAGTCTGGAACGAATCGGAAACCCTCTACTTCTACTTCCTCGACTGAAACCTTGCGTGTGTGTGTGTGCAGACATTCCGTTCCACGAGCTCTTGTGAATGGGATTGTATTTATGAGACTATGTCAACTGTCAGAATCCTGATGATCTTTTCGTTCCTTACCTTCGGCGCAAATGTATTTACTCCAAGTCTCCTCTTGTGGGAAACCTTCAGCCTCGACCTTTATTGGCTTGATCAAGGCGTCACTGAAATTACAGAATGTTATTTACATTACTTCCTTTTTCCAGTATTGTTACCTGGTCACATGTACTGGAGGGAATGGCAATTGGAGTACGGTTGATAAAATGGTGTTGTCATAAATCAATTCATAAAACTATATTAGACAAGAAATGTTGAGTATTTACTGTAATTTGTTCCAACGAAGAGAAATGAACAATCACAATCACATCATTTGTAAGATTAGTTAATAGTCGAAGTAGTTGCCTATATGTAGCAACGATTTAGCTTAGTCTGACCTCTTCTCAATCCCATCCACGGAGGCGCATGACCCGGGATAAGAGCTGTCCACTGAGGCTGACAAAGTGAGGTTGACTTCTCCTAGTTCCAGAGCTGCGATCTTGATTGTGTGAACTTCTTTATCTCTCGCTGCGAGACACGACCTCCTCTGATTGCTTTGTTCCTCTGCAGTCGAATCTTCTATGATTTTGTACTCGGGGCTCTCGTGCAATGTAATAGTTACCTGCGCATAGAAAGTGCAAATTCCATCATCCCATTTCATGGAAGGTCGCATCAAGTTAACAAAATCAATTATAAAACGCAAATTCCACCATCCTAATTCATGGAAGATCGCGTCCAATTAACGAAAACAATCACAATACGCAAATTGCATCACTCTAATTCATGGAAGGTCGCATCAAGTTAGCTAAATCACTTATAATACGCATGCCCATTTATGCCTGTCATAACTGGCTGACACGTAGCGGCAAGCTAAAAAAAGAAAAAGAAAAGAAGAAAAATAAATAAATAAATAAAACAAAACTCACCGGCAAAGACTGGTTAAGATAATTAAAGATGGAGATCTTGACAGGAAATACTTCCCCGCGCTTGACAGAGGGCGGGAGGGTCAAGTCAAGGAAGAAGGGGGTGAAGGTCGTGATAGTCGCCCGTTCTGAGAGTCCCAAGCCCTTCTGGGGATGGGCGCACCACGCTTTGCCCACCCATTCTGTGATCGTGTCCGGGAGATGAAGGTTCTTCTCGGCGACCCCGCTTGACCTGATGAAATAAAATGGCGATTCTGAAGAACTTAAGACAGCTGGGGAAAAGGAGAGAAGGGAAGGGGAGAGAGAAGAAGGGAAAGAAAGGACGGATAGGAGAGAGAAGGAGGAGGAACGGAAGGAGATGAGAGGTAAGAATGAAGGAAGGGAAAGTGAGAGAAAGAGAAAGTAAGGAGGAAAGAAATAGACAATCAGAAGAGAGAGAGAGAGGAGTGGGGGGTAGAGAGAGAAGGGATAGAAGAAAAGAGAGGAGAAAATGAAAGAGAGAGAATAATATAAGATGAAAGGCAGATTATCGAGAAAAAATAAACAGATTAAAAAATAAAAATCAAATGAATAGCGAGAATTGATAATAATATTATAATGATAATGATAACAATAATAAGAATGACAATGATGATGATGGCATTAATATTAATTATGGTAGTAATGAGGATTATAGAAATGATAATAGCAATGGTATCAATAACAATAATGATAAGGATAAGATTGATTATATTTTGATAATAATATAATCAATGAAACATAATGACAATATTGATGATAATTATAATAACAATAATAATAACAAAAGGAAGTAATAATGATTATAGTTAAGACAAATAAACAATAAAATAATACAAACAGATGCCTAAATCACAAAAAATTGCCTCACTTTCAACTTACCACGTTAGACGATGATAAATATTTCTAGTACCAGTAATTGTAATAACGATGATGACGATAATGAAGAGATGAATATTCAGACAAATAAACAAATTAATGAATTAATCAAAACAGATCCCTTAATAAAAAAAAAAACACTTTCAACTCATCACGTTAAACGAGGATAAACTATGCAATGAATTACGTATACCGAGAGGAAACCATTGAACAAGAGGACCGAGGAACGAGCTTACGGCAGCACGACGAGCTCCCACAGCCACGTCTCCGGGAATTTGTCTCTCGGTGACACGTCCCCGCTCATCCGGGTAATCGAGGGGTGGAGTCCGAATCTGTCTTCCGCCATCTTGAGAAAATTTTCTGC
>NW_020872201.1:40000-42500 GCF_003789085.1 Penaeus vannamei
TGAAAGAGGTAATGGTTATTCTACAGGTATAATAATGATATTAATGGAACTGTTGCTGTGAGGATGAAAATAAGAATGCTGATAAAATTAGTAACAACATCAATAACAATTATAATCACCTTATCAATAATAACTATGATAATATCGAATAAACCCAAAAGGGATAATACCATTAATCCTAAAAACAAACAAACAAAAAACAATGAATTTCATAAACGAAAGCCATAAATGAAACGACTAACTCCATCAAGTGTTACAGTAAATTTGCTTAACTCATTTTCATTACCATAATCTTCAGCGTCCCTTTGACCTGGTTGGTGGCGGAGAAGAGAAGTTGGAGGTCGTGCTGGACTCCCTGACCTGACACGCACTTCAGACGACCTTCGGGGGCGTAGATGAGCAGAGATGAGTTCGAGGGCGAGAAGTAGTGTTCGAGGTCTTGTGAATAAACGTCTGAATGCATGCCTGCACGACAGTTAAGCGTCGACATCTGTAAGGAGAAAGAGATGGGCGTGCGCATGAGGAAATGCTTTTGTTATAAGTTATTTACGGAGGGAATTCGACATCGTGGTACTGTTCAAGGTGTTATTTTGTTAGCATTTAGCGCCCGGAGAGTAGATTCTAAGGGGCATTGGAGTAGAATTGGGGAAAGAGGATAGATTGAAAGTAAAAGTGAGATTATACATTAGGATGTATGTCTTATGACCTATAGAGAGAGGTGAACGAAGGAAAATAATCAAGGACCAAACGATGAGAACAGTCCGTATATGAAATGTCTGAGAGAAACCGGTAAGAATAAAGGCAAAGGGAAAGAAAAGAAGACAACTCACAAAAATCCTGTTGGCCTTGTCAGACATTACAACAGCGGTTATAAGGCCATCTTCAGCTGTGGTCAGGTTGGCGCATTTCCCTGCCGCACACACTTCCACTGGCACCCCCGCGGCAGGCGACTCGTCGGGCAAAGTTGCTCGTACCTGAGGGACACGAACGCGGAAATATACTTTCAAACCTAAGAGATATTTGAATAATGGCATTTTCTGTACATTCTCTGTGAGAGAAATGTTAAAAAAAACAGCAATACGAAAGTAAACGTTTAAATCAATCTTGAACGGTCTCCTGATGTTTATCATATCCATGTGTCTATGTGAACAATGCAATGAATTTATGAACGAACGTGTTTATATATTCATACATAATACATACATACATACATGCATATATATATATATATATATATATAATATATTATTATATATATATATATATATATACACACACACACACACACACACACCCACACACACACACACACACACACACACACACACACATATATATATATATATATATATATATATATATATATATATATATATATATGTATATATACATACATATATATATATATATATATATATATATTATATATATATATATATAATATATATATATATATATTATATATATATTATATATATATACATATGTAATATATGTATATGATATATATACCAAACACACACACACACACACACAACACACAACACACAACACACACACACACACACACACACACACACACACCAAACACACACACACACACACACACACACATACACACACACACACATATATATATATATATATATATATATATATATATATATAATTATATATATATTATACTTATATATATGTATCATATATGTGTATGTGTGTTCATATACATGTATATATTGATATACATATTTGTTTCAACTGATGACCTTTAGAAATGTTTATCCACTTAAAAGCGAAGCAAACCCATCCAAACATTTCAATGTATATCTTAAGTTCTAGAACAAACGCCTTCCGTAAAGAGCTGATCCTCCGGCTGAGATAAAAGTACACTTCTTACCTTGATCTTATAAGGGAGATTGGGTTTCTTGTAAGTCTCCTTATAGACGGCCTGAAACTTGACAGCTTTGCGGGTGACGGAAGTGAAACTGATGTCCTGCGCTGTGACCTCCGTTCCCTTCTCCTTCACCTCGACCTCGGCATTCAGTCTGTACACGTTGCAGTCCTGGATCTGCAGCTCCTCCGACGTCAGCTCGAAGTCCTGGCAACCGGAGATCTGCAGAGAGATGCGTAGGAAGGATGATGGACACAACGCTAAAGGAAAGGAAAGGAAATAGTGGAGGAGCGATATGCGGTTAAAAAAAAAAAAAAAAAAAAAAAAAAAAAAAAAAAAAAAACGAAGCGCAGTATGTGTACGTATATTTATCAATAGGTATAAATGTATTCGTGGATATAAACACGAGTATAAAGTATATAGTCAGAACGAGAGAGAGAGAAGAAAGAAAGAAAGAGTGAGAGTGAGAGAAACTGATGACTCTAACAGATCATTGGACTCTGCGGTTGCTTCTGAACAGACTTACCGGTAACGTTTTATTGACCCGAGTGCGGCACAGTCCACTTTCTTCATTGTTCACAATTAACGTTGCCTCGCCTCTCACAGGCT
>NW_020872201.1:56224-61224 GCF_003789085.1 Penaeus vannamei
CCCATTTGCTACTTTAGACCTTTTATTTTGCTACTTCCAAACAGCCCTAGACCTCAACAACCCCACTTTATTTTGCTACTTCCAAAAGCAGACCTCAACAACCCCACTTTATTTTGCTATTCCAAACAGCCTAGACCTCAACAAACCCCACTTATTTTGCTACTTCTCTCCTCAGAAACTAGACCTCACAACCCCACTTTATTTTACTACTTCCAAACAGCCCTAGACCTCAACAACCCCACTATATTTTGCTCCTTCCAAACAGCCCTAGACCTCAACAACCCCACTATATTTTGCTACTTCCAAACAGCTCACTTTCGTCGACTTCCTGATGTACGAACTCCTTGACATCCACCTCGAGCTGGACGCCTCCTGCCTTGCCTCCTTCAAGAACCTCTCGGACTTCCACAAGCACTTCGAGGAGCTTCCGGCCATCAAGAAATACATGGCATCCCCGAGGTTCTTGAAGAAGCCCCTGAACGGACCCATGGCGCTCTTCGACATCAAATAAGGGGACAGGAGGAAATTTTGGTAAAAGATTAGGAAGTCATGAATGGTAATGGGGGTTGTGGAAGTGATCTTCAACTTCAAGAAAGTAAATTGGATTTAGTTTATCTTCTTTTATCGGTTTATGATTTCTTGAAGGACATAACCTCACATTCCCAGCCAAAAAAGAAGAAAAATCGTATAAAATGTATTTGTATTTACCATCGATTTCTGTTAAAAAGTGGACATTGGTAGATTAGTTAATAAAAAATCTAATTTGTAAATGTCGTTTACTAATGGATCCTCAAAACATAATTCCATCTTATTAAGATTTGTTTTTTTTATTATTATTTTATTTCTTATTATTTTATTTTATTTATCTTTTTTAAGGCAAAATTAATCATATTCATTTTTGTATGTAATTTTATCGCAGTTTGCCTTACACATAACATAACGAATACAATACAAAGGGTAATCACTGATTTCTTTGGAAAGGTAAAAAAAAAAAAAAAAAAAAAAAAAAAAAATCCCTAACACCGGTTTTGGGTGTTATATAGCCTTGGCAATCTAAAGGGAGTATTCTTATTCGTGTATTCGTAAAATGTTTTTATTTTGATTTCATGTTTCTCTTTCATTCTTTTCTTACTTTCGCTTTAATTAGGGTTTCCTGTTATGATTACGTATACATTCATGTACAGACACACACACATTATATATATATATATATATATTATATATATATATATATATATATATATATATATATATATATATATATATATATATATATATATATATATATATATATATATATATATATAATATATATATATATATATATATATATATATATATATATATATATATATATATATATATATATATTCATTTATATTTATATATATATATATATATATATATATATATATATATATATATATATATAATATAGATAAACAAATTGCACACACATTACATATATCTTATTTTGTTATAGTTTCGATTACTGACTGTAGCAACTCTAGGACCGACAATTCTTGTTTTGCAATTACAATTTCAGGAACAATTCCAGGTGGCAGACTCGCATTTCGTGATATGCATGTACACATCTTTCTATTGAGATTCTCCAGAGATTTCTCTTGGGCGATTAAAAAAAAAAAAAAAAAAAAAGACGTTTATTATTTATTTTAAGTACGTGAAAAACAAATCATACTACTAAATATAAAGTTTATGTTGTATTATCTCATTCATTCTTGAGATAATGCTTGCGCGTGACCATGTAAGGCGCGGGAACCAGATGTGAGCGACTGGTCCTGTCAGGCCGTGTCATGCAACTGCTATCTGTAATAACGATCGGTATGTATTCACACACACATCTAAATTTATGCAAATATGTAAAAGTATGTGTATACACGCACACAGCCAAACACACGCGCACAACACACACACACACACACACACACACACACACACACAACACACACACACACACACACACACACAGGTCATGTGTAGATTTTCAATACTTAACTCATCACATTTTCTGTAATAGCGATCAAGGTGCTGTAAGTTGTGAAAATGGAACCAGTCGATTATCGAGCTGTGATCAAGTTTTTATACTTGAATGGCCGTACATCACAAGAGACTTCTGATGAGATGAAAGCAAGTTATGGAGAGGATACCCACTCATATGGCGCTGTTAAACATGGGCATCGCAAGTTCGGGTGTGGTCGGAGATCTGTGGAAACGGCTCCTATCCCAGGGCGAACCTAGTCTGGGATAGGAGCCTTTTGGTCTATAGATAAAATTATTCATGGCCATGTGCATATGCAACAGCTATCTGCTTGATGGGTTTCCAGGCTACTCACACCTTTCCAGAAGCATCATTACTAAGAACCAGACACTAAGGCCCACTCAAAACGATGGAAGCACTTGACTCGCCAACCCCAAACAGGCACATGACCACCCTCAGCAGGCAAGGTCATGCTCACAGTCTTTTGAGACCAGCATGAAGTAGTAATGATGGTTTCCCGGCAAAAGGTACTACAGTTACAGGAGTTACTTTGCCTCTCTGATACAGAAATTGTGGAAGGATATCACTACCAAGAGGCACGGAATGTAGACCCAAAGTGTCCGCCTCCTACAAGACAACACCCCAGTTCACAGCTCTCACGTTTCTCTGCTCGATGGCGGTCCTGTAACATCCCTTCTCATCCTACTGACCTTGTCCCAACTGACTTTTACGTCTTTCGGTACATTATGTCATTTCTAAAGGAGTAACATTTTCAAGATGATGAAGCACTGACTTCTGAAGTAACTGCATGGCCTCAAACACAACCCGTGGACTGCAGACTTTACTACTGTAGCGGGAAATGGTATGAGTTAAGAACTGGAAATCAACACTTGACCTATAGAAATGTGTATCTTTATGCATGTGAAATAAGTGAGTCTTGGGAAATCTTTAAAAAGTGCCCATCATACACACACAAATACACACACACACATTTATATATATATATATATATATAACAGATATATAATATATGTTTATATATACATATGTACATGTGTATATTCATATATGTATATATATATATATATATATATATATATATATATATATATATATATATATATATATATATATATATATATATATATATATATATATGTATATATATAGATTAATTCATTATATGGATACATATCTATTTATACATATGTGTGCGTGTGTGTGGTTGCACTTATTTAAAAGTGTATATATATAAATAAACAAATAAATAACACACACACACATAACATATATATATATATATATATATATATATATATATATATATATATATATATATATATATATATATATATATATATATACATTTCCCATATGGCTGACGTGGAAGATGAGAACCAACTGCTTGAGAACCAACAGCTGAGTGACAGACATTTTCATGCTTTAGGTATAGTAAACGCAGATGCCCACAGCTCGGGAGAAAGGAGGCAGCAACATGCTAAGATTCTGTGTTATCTTCGCAGTCGTAAGTATTATGAGGTTTAATTATCTAATGGCGTTTTGTAGTTACCGTTATTGTGCATTTTGTTTCTCTTCATTCTATTTGCTACGATCACTTTAAGTATTCTATTGTTATATCCTGACTAAGGTCTTATTTTGTATTTTATTTCTATTAGATCTGGATCGGTTTCTACTGGATATGTAGTACCGTAGGACCAATCAATATTTTTGTTTGATGCAGGTTGTTTGCAATTTTTTATTCTCCCAGTTTAGTGAATTTATGGGAGGTATTTTTTAAATTAAACTATTTACCTCAGATCTTATTGCTTTCCTGTTACCTCGGAGTCTTAAGGAGTCTTCTATTGTAGATTTTTGAAATATCGGTTTCTTCTACGCATTTAAAAGTCTCACTGGATTGGTAGAATTTGATTTGCTTGTCACTGGTTAAGCTAATTCGTATTACATGAGTTATACTTTCTGTCCGCCTGGTACTTGTGTCTATCATGGTCGGTTTTCCATTTGATATCTAAAGAATGACTTTGGTTTCTACTCATCTTTTCAATTTGTGATATTAATATATATGACATATACAGTACTTTTCCTTTCTTTCCAGGCAATTTTTGTTTTCTTAACTGTCAATTTCCTCTCTAGGTTTCCTGTTTGTGTTTGAGTATCGTGGTCCATTTCTTTCAACATTCCAGGCTCTGTCTCTGGGTCTTTAAGTGTACGTCTATTTCCTCTTTTTCCCCTTTCTTTTTATTATTATTCTTTTTTTCTTTTCTTTCTTTTTTTTATTTTAATCTTAGAACCCTATAATTATATCTGTACCTAAAGCAAAAAAAAAAAAAAAAAAAAAAAAAAACAATATTCACTTTTTTCGTGTCCCTTCGTCAGGTAGCCCTGTCGAGGGGCGGCTCTCCCAACATCACCCTCTACAGCGACACGGAGCAGACTGGAGTGTCTCTGTTCCTGACGGCCTATGTCCACGACCTCAATGAATTCGAATTCAATGGTGCATGATTAGATATTGACTATATATGTGTGCATTGACTATATGTATCCGCATATAGACCTGCTATATATACCGATCTAGAGTGGTAGTAGCCTCCTCGTAGGTACTAATATACACCATAGAAAATGGGTGATTTTTACTCAAATTTTTGTGGTAAACTTATTTATATGTCTCTAATATATATATATTTTTTCATTATCATTAGCAGCAATGGTATTATTACTATCAAAATTATTCGTTATGATTATGATCATCAGAATGACCTTGCGCTGTTGTTATCATTATTATAAGCAGTATCATTATCATTATCACTATCCTTATCATTACCATTGTCATTACCACTCTTATTCTTTAACATTCGCTTTATTATTGTTCTTACTGTTATCCTTATCATGTCTATCCTCTTCATATTGTTATCATTTCTACTATCATTATTTTCATTATCATTATTAATAATTGTTATCAGTGAGAGAGTTAGAGAGAGAGAAA
>NW_020872201.1:73724-76224 GCF_003789085.1 Penaeus vannamei
GAGAGAGAGAGAGAGAGAGAGAGAGAGAGAGAGAGAGAGAGAGAGAGAGACGTCATGGCCAGCAAGCAGCGTGACTACGACCAAGAGAAGGGTAAGGCATAGTAATTGGAGATATTTTAGCAAAGACAACAAGGACCACGTCTACAGGATCCACCTCTCCGGCTACGAGATCAAGTGCCCCAGGCTCGAAACAACGGCGAAGAAAAGATGAGAGTCAACAGCTTGAGAACCAACAGCTGAGTGACAGCATTTTCGTGCTTGAGTTGTACAAAACGCAAATGTCCACAACTCGGGAGAAAGGAGGAAGCACAATGCTCAAGCTCTGTGTTCTGTTCGCAGTCGTGAGTATTTCGTAATTCATTTATCCAAGTATCTGGCAAAGGCTGGACTATAGGATGCCATTTGGTCCGTTTTACTTAGCCTGGATATCAATGACAATCCTGTTTGCAATCAGTCCACAGTATATTCTTAGTGCGCATCAACTAGGTTGTATTTTTATAGTGCTTCAGTTATCACATCGGCTTCTTAAAGCTGATGTGACCCTCATCCTCTAATTATATTGTGCCTAAGAAGAGACACAACAGCAAAAAAAGGGGAAATCATAAAAATCAATATCCACTTTCTCCGTGTCCCTTCGTCAGGTGGCCCTGTCGAGGGGCGGCTCTCCCAACATCACCCTCTACAGCGGCACGCAGCAGACCGGAGCGGCTCTGTTCCTGACGGATTACTGCCACGACCTCAAGGTTTACAACTTCGACGATGCAACAGAATCCATTTGTGGCCACGGGGCGTAAGTTTCGGCATTTGTGCATACACACCTATATGCACAAATCATATATCCATCTAATCATATAATATAATATATATATATATATATATATATATATATATATATATATATATATATATATATATATATATATATATATATATATATATAATCACAGTGATGCTCTCATGGTTATCCAGCAAGTAGATGATTGGTCAAGGTTGGGAACTCATGGTCTATTCATCTGTCAATCTATATCTTACTACCTCTCTATGGAATATTATATATATTATGAAAGTTTTTTTTTCTTATTATTTTTACTTAGATGGCTCCTATATGAAGACCATGCATATCTCGAAAGTGACTTTACACATGTGTTTGTGTCCTCCTACCTGGAGTGCAGTGACCTGCCCAGCTATTAGCGCAATAAGGTATGGATATCATTTATATGCTCACATAAAGTAATAGTTGTATATTCATATACATGTTTATGTATATACACACACACACACACACACACACACACACACACACACACACACACACACACACACACACACACACACACACACACACACACACACACACACACACACACATATATATATATATATATATATATATATATATATATATATATATATATATATATATATATATGTGTGTGTGTGTGTGTGTGGTGTGTGTGTGTGTGTGTGTGTGTGTGTGTGTGTGTGTGTGTGTGTGTGTGTGTGTGTGTGTGTGTGTGTGTGTGTGTGTGTGTGCATATGCTCATACACATATAAATATAAATACACATGAAAATAAAACAGCCACAATAAGATATGAAAACAAACATGACGTTTCGAACTCTTCTCGAGTTCCTCTTCAGACGAATAATAAACCGAAATACAGGATACAAGGAGAGAATATTGACACGTTTATATAGTGGTAGGTCTCAGGGGCAGGTCGAAGAGTCTGGGGAAGGCTTTACTAACTAATGATGATGTAGGGTCGTCCAATCCCATTGACCAGCACTCAAGATAGAATTAGTCAATCTTTTTAAGTAGGGCTATTAAACATTTTTCTATCATAAGAATTTGACGATTTATTAATTAATTTGACGTCTATCCATTTAAGCTGATGCCCTTCGTCACGTAAGCGAATAAAACAGGCATTTGATTCTCTGGCCTATCTAGTATAACGTCTATGCTCATTATTTTTTTTTTTTTTCAAAAGCTCTACCGGTTTCGCCTATGTAAAATTCAGAGCAGTCCTCGCAGGGAATTGTGTTAATACCTGGAGAGGTTACAAGGGCACCGCTGGCTGCACTGTGCTCAATCAAAGTATTGCGTATCGCATTCGGATATGTAAAAGCAATGTGTACACTTTTCAAGCATTACAATCTATAATATCAGGGAAAAGCATGACTTTGAATACAAGCACTAAGTCTTACCTGTACATGGGAGGACATTTAAGCAAACAAACCATTTATAAAGGATTATTATAATTTACTTTATTTGTTATAACACTAAATTTTGTTAATTGGATATGCCTTTAGAAATATAAAAATGTGTAAACAAATGTTTCGGTGACGTATATACATCTTTGAAATTAAAACCAACGCACATTTTTAAATGCAGAATGAATAATGATGACATCTATATCTTTCTATCTGCCTCTCTTATCTAATTATCTATCTGGCTGTCTATGGTTATATATATCTACCTGTATATCTATCTGTCTATATAT
>NW_020872201.1:86224-90378 GCF_003789085.1 Penaeus vannamei
AACAATGTCTCCAAAAACAAGTGGGCAGACCAGACGCGATCGCTCCCGTCTCGTAACAGTCAAATCAGAAACTGAATCTGTAGCATTATCAAATCTAACTTATCATTCTGGCAACCCCATTCCTGTAAAATCTCATCCAACTCTTAATACCTGTACCGGAACTGTCTCTCTCTCTCCCCAGTAAACTGCCCAGTCGATACCAAAGATTGGTCAGACTGTAGAGAAGACTTACTCAGATGCCATCCAGCCAAACACTGCCGTTCCACAGACTGATGCCCCATACGTGCCCAACCTGGTCATAATCGATCAAACTGCTCTGCACAAACACGTACATGTGCTAACTGCGGCGGCCCCCATAATGTATTTTATAGAGGCTGTCCCACTTACAAGTTTGAGTCTGAGGTAGCAACTCTCAGATACAAAAATGGTCTCACGTGAAGCCAGACAAGAAACACGTTGACAAGATTTCTCTCATACTCCCTACTCTAGGAATATTGCTCGCTCTGCCCCACACCCCTCCATCCCAAGATGTTCCTACACCCTCCCCCTATACCTACATATTTCCCCATTTCCACTTCTACATTCTACCAATTCTTTTGCCACTCTAAATCCAGACACCCCAATCTTAACCACAGTTCCAATCTCAACTACAGCCCGAATACCATCCCCTCTCCCTCCCCGCACTACCCGCAGTAGACAGACTTAATGTTCTAACCTTTCTTCCCCTACCGCACACTCACCTCCACCTACCTTTACCTTTATTCCATAGACACCAGTCTCCTCTTCCCCACCTCAGTAAAAAACTTTTGTCTCACAAAACTCTCCAACAACCTCCACTGCAGAAACTATGGAAGATGTTCAAAGCTATATGCTTGAGACACAAAATTCCATAACTCATGCTCCCTCACACTTGAAATGATTTGCCGATATCCATAGCCCTCATTTCCCCCTACACCCCTTTCCCTACTCCCTCTCAAACACAACCTAACCCCCTCAATTCCGTCCACCACCGATATCCATCCTCCCGATACCCCATCCTTCCTAAAATCCATCCCCTCTTACTCATAGCCCCGCTACACCCCTTCCTCCTAATCCCTCTCCCAAGACAACACATCCCTTCAACTCCAACTATCCATCTTCTGATATCCATCCCCCTACCACTAATATTCCCCCGACACCACTTCTCCTAATCCCTCCCAACAGAAAACCAGCCCCCTCAACTCCAACTATTCGCACGTTCTTCCTCCCTCCCTCCCCTCTATCCTTTCTACTCTCTCCTGGATACACACGTGAATCATTCATGTCACAACAATGCCCTTCCCCAGATTCCCTACCTCCTGATACCCCTCCTTTACACCCCTAGATTCCCCAACACGTACCAGCGCTATACTAATAAAATAACTAAGATATAGCTCTCCTATTTTGGAATATTCGCGGTTTCCGTTCTCACAGACCAGACTTATGCCATATCCTTGATCTTATAATCCATCCATCATCTACCTCCAAGAGACTTTCCTCACACATCCTCCTTTTCCAATTCCCAATTACCATTTTACCTCTTCCTCTCACTCCCTTTATGTCTCGTCTATACTTATCCATCATAAAACACCTTATATCATACCTCATAACAAACCACATGTCCCATGCACCAGTTATTCGCATCTCTTCTTCGCCCCTGGATCACATGATTTCAGTCTACTTCTCTCCCCTTCCCCATCCAAGTAACTTTGTTGCCTTTGAAACTCTAATTTCCCAACTCCAACCACATTTCCTCGTACTTGGTTATTTCAACTGCCGCCACACTCTGTGGGGTCACTCTATCTCAATTCCTGAGGCCCCGATCTCTAGAAGGCTTCCTCTGCACAAAACCTAATGATTCTTTATTCAGATCGCCCCATACACTTTGACATGCGCACGCAATCCTTTTTATACCCTGACCTCTCTCTATGCTCCCCTACTCATTTTAGATTTCCCCATTTGGTCAGTTTCTAGACCTATTGTGACCACTTCCCAGTACTCCTTTCTCCTACTTCGTCTGAACTATTTCCTAATCCCTCACGCTGGTGCTTTGATAGAGCTGACTGGCGTACTTTGACATTACTCTCTACTATGCCTATCCCCCACCCGCCTACCGCCCATTTTAGATATGCTACAATGTTTTACAACCACGATCCTAAGAGCTGCCTATACAGCCATTCCTTGAACCTCAAGACCTTATACCTCTAAATGTGTTCCATGGTGGAATTCTGATTGCACCAAAGCGCTTCTCTTAAAACAAGCAGCCTGGAACAGCTATCGCTACAAGCGAGGTATCCCTTACCAGCTATCAGCCCTTATCTCCTTTAAAAGAGCATTTGCCCATCTTCGCCATACAATCAGAAACAGTAAAACAAATAGCTGGCAAAATTATGTTTCCTCAATTACATCATCTACATCTATTTCAGCCGTTTGGCGACGGATCCATGAATTATCAGGCAAACATCTCCCCATCCTCCATATTCGAGATACTCTCATCTCTGAGCGTACTGAGGTAGCTAATGAACTGGGCGACTATTTCAGCCAGGTCAGTAGTGGCTCTCATCTTTCCCCACAGTTTTCTTCCATCAAAGTCATCAAGGAATGCACCCCTATCACCTTCACCCTATCTTCTGATGAGTCCTATAATGCTCCTTTTTCTTCTGAACTCAACGCTGCATTACATCATGCGCAACACTCATGAGGCCCTGATGGTATTCACTATCGTATGCTCCGGCACTTCCTTCTTTCTCCTATATCCATTTTGAATAAGAAAATCCTTCGGGACTTCATAAAGGATTATATAGAGATCGTGTAAATTCCTAACCTAACCCCCCAACCCTACTTACCTTACCTAACATAACCTAAACTTAATTATTAACCTCGGGAGAAGACGAAAATGTTATCTCCGTAATAGCCACTTTATGCCATAGCAAAGGAGTTAAAAATAACTTTGTCCTATAACAAAGTTAACTTTATACTCTATGCTATACTATACTTTATACTATAACAAAGTCAACTTTATGCTTTGTACTATACTATATCAATTACATTTTTTATACAAAAGTTAACTTTATACTTGAACAAAGGAATTCAAAACTTACCAATTTACTATAACTGATATCAAATATTGAACTGTAGGCCTACAAGGGTATCATTAGACACGCCTTATTATAAAGCGGCGGAGCATGACAGCTATGTTCCTATAGCCCGTAATAAGCATGCCACCATCAAAACACTCTAGGTAACATTTGTGAAAAGAAATTATCCTAGAACCAAATTAACAACACTTCAAACTAAGTCATCTTGTGTGGGGGGGGGGGGGGATACAGCTGGTGTCTTGAGCTCTCGACTGGAACATTGATGGTCTTGTAAAAACTACGTATATACGTTATTTCATAATTTTGATTTTCAGATATTCTAAAATTACAATGTGATTCTTATATCATATTATACGCAAATATGTTACTGATTTATAATTTGAAAGAAAGAAAATGATATTCAGTCACGGGAAAGGAAAGGCTCTCGCGTCTTTGCTTCGCCAGGCTGTTCCAATACGATCTGACGCCAGCCCTGGCGAAAGATCGCCTGGCGAACACTTGCCATGCTTTTAATAGTCCGAAATTTCCGATCGCCCGGCGAAATCGAACGCCAGCACTGGCTAAAGGTTTTAAAAGTACGGGCCTTAACCATCTACGCTCCACTCCAATACCGTTCTTCTGGTAAATTCCTAGGCGTAATATTTGACTCCAAATTGTCCTGGCGAGACATATCTTATACATTAAAGAAAAGGTCAACGCCGCCTCGAATCTTACAAATTATTTCCCGCATCTCCTGGGGCTCAGATCGCAAAACTCTCTTCCATCTTCATGTTACGTTGTCTCCTCTAGATTATGGACGCATATTTACTCTCTGCCCCAACCTCCCTTCTTGCTCGACTTGATCCAATCCACCACAGCGGTCTCGGCTTAGCCCTAGGCGCCTTCCGCTCCTCTCCAGTTGAGAGCCTGTATACTGAGTCTGGCATGCCATCCCTCTCTCGACGCGAGCCCTTCTCACTCCGATGCTATGCTCTATTCACCATTTTCCCTTACCAACTTACTATCCACAATCCTGCCACCTTTACCTCTTCTTGTGTG
>NW_020872201.1:133804-138804 GCF_003789085.1 Penaeus vannamei
AGAATATTACTTATATTGATTATTATAATTATCTATATCTATAGAATGATATGGGTGGGTGCTTCATGCGCAGGGTGGTGTGAAGCGATGGAGTGGTAGTCTAGTTAGTGTTTAGAGCTTTTGCATGCCTTCTCACTTACAGCTGCCACTGCTGGCTAGCCTCGTGCGAAAAAGGGAGCAGCTCTGCATAAGCCTCCCCCTGCCAGTGCATAGCCTCTCCATCATCGAGACTCCCTGCAGTGCCTCCTCGTGGCCGCCCATGGAAACTGGGTACCTTGCGGTTCCAGGCTAAACTAAGGGGGATCTCGGAGCAGCAGGAGGCTCCAGAGGTTCAGGGCCATGGCCCACCGGCGTGTGGACACGCCCTGGCCCTGTACCAACTCCTGTCCCCTAGCCCCCTGGGGTTAACAGGAGGCTCGGGGGAGGTGGGCCTTGCCAGTCCTCCTCCCCCCAAATAAAACCAATCGGCAGTGCTACACATGAATGGAGAGGCTGGGAGGAGGGGAAAAGCCCCTCCCACCCAGCAAGTGAGGTGGACTGTGGGCCCTGCTGGGAGGGCGACTGCTGCAGCGCAGGCTCTGGAACTACTTCTCGCCTGCGCTCTGGTGGCCGCCAGCCCAGAGTGAAGCTTGTGGGGGAAAGCCCTCGGGAACCCCACAGGTGGATGATGGGGCACGCAGCCCGCCACCCCCTTTTATGTGGGGCAGCGTCGGTGGGGGTGGCAGAGGTGGCATCCACCTGGAGCGACTGCCAGAGGCTGAACCTCAGGCGGGAAGTTAGGGTGGGGGCTTGGAACGTCCGTTCTTTGCGTCAGGATGCTGAGAGTTGAGGTGGCTGCTCTGTCGGAGGTGAGGAGGCTTGGCAGCGGCATGACCTGTGTAGGTGGCTACACCTATTACTGGGCAGAGCTCCTGTTCAAAGTCATTGTGGGGCATCGCTGGGCAATATCAAAGTTACAGACCTTGACTTTGCTGATGACGTTGCCATTCTATCTGAGTCTTTGGAAACCCTAGTGGCGGCTCTCGATGCATTTAGCAATGAAGCGAAGCCCCTGGGTCTAGAGGTCTCCTGGACCAAGACCAAGGTCCAGGAATTTGGGGACTTGTTAGGAGAACCTGTTCAGTCGGTACGTGCTTGCGGCGAGGACATTGAAGTCACAGAGAGCTTTACATACCTTGGTAGTGTAGTTCATAACTCTGGGCTGTCAGACCATGAAGTCAGCAGACGGATTGGCCTGGCAGCAGGGGTCATGAACTCTCTCAACAAGAGTATTTGGAGATGTCGGTACCTGTGCAGAAGGACCAAGCTACGTGTCTTCAAGGCCCTGATAATGCCAGTTTTGCTATACGGTAGCGAAACCTGGACATTGTCCTGTGCCTTGGAGGCTCGTCTTGAAGCCTTTTGCAATAGGTCCTTGCGCCAGATCATGGGGTACTGTTGGCGGGACCATGTGTCCAACCAACGGTTGCACCGTGAGACTGGCTATCTGCACAATCCGTGATCGCCAACTCAGGCTATACAGCCACCTGGCTCGCTTTCCTCAGGATGATCCTGCCCATCAGGTCGTCTCTGTTCGAGACAACCCTGGGTGGAGGAGACCTGTGGGACGACCGAGGAAGTCATGGCTTGAGTAGATCGACCAAACCTGCTGTGAAGAACTAGAGATGGGCCGAGTCCCTGCCTGGCGTCTAGCCATGAGGGATCCTCGTAGGTGGAAGTGAAGGGTGGATGCGGCTATGCGCCCCCGTGGGCGTCAGCCCCCATGATGATGATGATGATGATATAGAATGATATGCTATTTGTTCATTGTTTAGTTAATAAATAAAATATCAAGGGTTACAAATGTTTCTATGACCATTAAAATTTGGCACACACTTAACAAAAGAATGAATTCATTCCTACATCCATGAGCCTTAAAGACCATTAGGTCATGCTACCAAATTGATATCATAATACGGGGGGGGGGGGGGTTCAGGGTGCCTCCTTATTGAAAACAAAATCCGGATGGTGACAGCACTACTAACTAAACAATCAGGTTGGAAGAACAATCAGACTAAAAGATATCGATGCCACAGAGATTTAATGGTAAAGTAAATAGAACAATAACATCTGGTGACGTGGCAACTTGTTCCAGCAGTATCCCCTGCTTCTAGAAGCTTGTTGAAAAATTTGTATAATAAAATAAACCAGTATACATGAAAAATACTTATATGATATATATATATATATATATATATATATATATATATATATATATATATATATATATATATATATACACGTGTATATATGTGTCTTTCCCTGTGCTCTTGCGGTGGGGAAATAAACATAGACTTGTTCAGCTTTCCCGTTTCACAAGTTTTGTCCGAAAGGTAATTAAGGAAATGCGTGGAGTGCTGAAATATGTATGTATTACTATTAATGCTGTAATATATATTATTACTATTTAGCATCTTTATTATCCGTATTATCTTTACAGTGTTTTAGTTGAGCCTCTGCATTGTGATGAAAGTTGGGCATATAACCCTATATCATCATTGTAATTTTGTGTTCACCAAAGGTCAGCAAAAACGAAAACACAATCTTACTTCACGGGATATTAAAAATGTCTAAGAACAATATCCCGCATCCCTGACCACCAAGGAAAACGGAAAATCCACGAAACCCTGAATAACGAATGACGTCACAAGTGGAGGATTGGCCGAGCGTAATCACCAGGAAGGAGTGGGGAGGGGGTAGGGGTTCTGGAGATGGGGCAGGGAGGGGGGTACTCCACAATCTGACCTGCTTTTCGTAACTAGGCAGCCAGACGTTAAGAGCAGCCCGTGTTTGCTCATTTCCTTGTTTTCCTTGTTATTTTTCCTTGTTTTCTATTGCCACAGGCTGTTGGAACTTCCGTTGGTTGAGCTGCTTTCGCGTGTTTGGACGTTGCTGGCATCACGACAGGAACACTGTTAGCTAAACGAGATTTATTTTTTGACAGACCTTTCCTGTATATACATTCAGGCATTAATACCGTTACAGTTGGTGTTGTTAATATGATGATCACGAGCATTACTAATAAGAGGCGGCAGTATTAATTGTAGTAAAAGTATTTGTAAAAGTAGCACTAGAGATGTTTGTAGTAGGAGCAATAGTAGTATCATTATCATAATTATCACTGTTATTGTCATTGTCATTGCCATCATCGTCATCATCGTCGTCGTCGTCGTCGTCATCGTCATCGTCATCATTATCATCATTGCATAATTTTTGTTGTTGTTGCTATTGATTATTACTATTATAATCTTCAATTACTATTTCATTATTATCATTATTACGACTATCATTATTATCATTATCATTATGACTATCATTATTATCAATATTGATATTGTTATTTTTTTATTCTTACTCTCACTACCATTAGTATTGTCACTATAACAATTTATAATGATAATAGCAATAATAACAATATTATTATTATTACTATTATCATTATCATTATTATGACATATCATGATGATTATAGTTGCCATCACGATCATCATTATTACCATTATCATTATGATGATTATTGTTACTATTATTATCATTTTCATGATAATGATTATTACACATTTTTATTATGGTGATTATTATTATCAATATTATTATTATTATTATTACTATAATTATTATTATTATTAGTGCATTGTTATTATAAAATAATATCATCATAAATTAATAATAATCATTATCATCTTTATTTAATTAATATTATCATTATCATAAGTATCATAATCATTATCATTATCATAACCATTATTACTACTCGTGTCATTGTTATTATTGTAATTAATGCTGTTGTCGTTATTGATGTTATTGTTTTATTGCCAATGGCATCATTTTATTGTTATTATTGTTATCATTATAATTATTAACAATATTATCATCATTACTATTTCTATTGTTAGTACCATTAATATCATTATCATTGTTATCATTGTTGTTGTTGTTATCATCATTGTTGTTATTATTATTATTATTATCATCACTATGTATTATTATTATTTCATTATCACTATCATTGTAATTTTTCACATCCTCATTACCATTATTATCACTATTGCTTTTGTTATGACTTTAAATATGATTTTTGTCATGATTATCATCATTTGTATTACCTTATTCATCGCGACACTTATGCATACACACATACACACATTCAGAGACAAAGAAAAAGAGTTATTGAACTAGATAACTCGAGCTAATCCTACATGGAATCCGGAAGTAAGTATTAACTAGAAGTGCTCAGCGTTAGTCATTGATGCAATAAAAATATTTACAAATGGAAAATTACATTAAAATCACCTCTTTCTCAAGTACACTAGTGACCCCCGTAAACATAACCCTCTTGGCGAATTTAATAAAGGTAATGATAATAATTGTTACCCCTGTGTATGGGATTAATTGGTTCAATCATTTTAAAAGTTTCTGGATCCGGTTCACCACCAAAGTTTAATGGCATCTTAGATAAGCTAAGATACTGTTTAAAAAATCATAATGATCTGTTTATGACTTCTTCAGGTGCATTAACTATAGGTTAACTCATGCAATCACTTTAAAAAATCCTGGATCCAGATCAGGAGTTCAAGATTTTACCCATTTTGATTGAAACAAAATATACGATTAAAAATCACGATTCACGTAAATACGCAAAGACATTGATATAAAAGAGAAAACACACACAAATGATACAAATAAGCACACAAAAAGCAGACTGTTAACCCTACAAGACTGTTACACTTGTCAAGAAGTACGAATGGTGACAAGCAGATTCCTTGCATGACGCGCACATCAACGGAAGTGAGTGCAGAGACATGCAATCGCCCTCTGAATCATGTCCGCGATGAGACTTGGATTTTCTGACACTGTTGTATTTACAAGTTAAACGCAAAAAGAGATATGAACGTGTGTGTGTGTGTGTGTGTGTGTGTGTGTGTGTGTGTGTGTGTAAACACACACATAAACGTTTGAGT
>NW_020872201.1:146304-148804 GCF_003789085.1 Penaeus vannamei
TATATAGGTTTGCTATTAGTTCAATAATCCTTGTTGGAATTCCTCTCAGTCACAGGATCTCCCAGAGTGATTCCCGATGTACTGTATCGAACGCCTTCTTGAGGTCGATGTAGGCTGCAAGCAACCCATGTCCGAACTCACGACGGCGCTCTACAATGACTCGAAACGCAAGGATACGGTCTATTGTTGACTTACCAGGAGTGAATCCGGATTGCTCTGGCCTCTGATGCCTTAGTAGATGGTCTCTGATATGCCTCAGATGGATGCGGGCAAGAACCTTGCCTGGTACACTGAGCAGTGTGATGCAGCAGTGATTGCTGCAGTCCCATCGGTCCCCCTTCCCCTTCCAGAGAGGGATGACCACACCCCTCAACAGGTCAGAGGGAACGGTACCGGACTGCCAGATGGCAGCCAGGATAGCATGCAATCCCCGCGCCATAGGTTCACCACCAGCCTTTAACAGTTCAGCTGGGATGCCGCAAATACCCGCTACTTTACCACTTTCCAGCTTGGAGATTGCCTCCCTAACCTCAGCTAGGGAGGGAGAGTCCTCGCTAATGGGTGGGTCCGGCAGCTGAATCATGGCATTACCCACATCAAAGTTAACTGTTGGAGGATCAACTTGATACAACTGCTCACAATATTCAGCCCAACGTTCCCGCACCGCAACAGGATCTGTAACGATCTGACCACCCACTAAGCGAACTGCAGTCACCTGTGAAGAGGGCTTAGAGTTCAGTTTTCTCAGGGCTTGGTATGCAGGACGAAGGTCATTTACTAAGAAATGGCCTTTGACCTCCTCAGCAAGATTCCTAATTAACTGTTCCTTGTCCCTTCTTAACAGAGACCGAGTTCTGCGCACCTGAGAACGGTGCAAATCCCGATCCTCTGCCAGATGAGCCGCACGGCAAGCATCAGTGGCTTTCAGTGTCTCCTGAGAGATTGAATTCTGTCTTGCTCTCGGACGTTCTCCAATTGATTCTTGGGCTGCATCAAGCATTTTACGCTTGAAGGTGTCCCACAGAAGTACAGGGTCTGTCAGATTGTCAAGCGCTGTGAACTGATCAGAGATTGTCTCAGCAAACCTCCGAGCACACTCCCTCTCCTTCAGCCTGTCCAGATGAAACACCCTAGTGTGGTCATTGGGCCGCTGGGGAGTTTTGAAGTGTACCCGGTGAGTAGCCACAACCAATCTATGGTCAGTACCACAGAACTCAGCACTCCTATACACCCTGCAGTTCTGGAGGATCCTCCAACCAATGCTAATGAGAATGTGGTTGATCTTCTTGGTTGCATTACCCGCATTGCTGTACCATGTCCAACGATGTGGGTCTGGGCACTGGTACCAGGAGCCAGAAATCCTCAATTTCTAGGATCTAGCAAAATCCCGGAAAAGGAGAGAATTCTCGCTGCCGGTATCAACTCCCGAACCATGAGGACCGACTGACATCTCATAGCCAGCTCGATCGCAGCCAGATGCCGCATTGAAGTCACCCAGAACAATGCGAATATCTTGCCAGGGACAACTGTCTGCCACGGATGCAAGTTTGGCATAGAAAATCTCTTTCACATCAAGTTTACATACATCGGTAGGAGCGTTCACAGCAATAACAGACATGAAGCCCAAAGACAGCTTCAGTCTCATTACCATTATATGCTCATCGACTGGAGTGACCTCTACCACCGAGGGCTGGAGCCTAGCGGAGATGGTGACCATCGCTGCGGCCTGACCAGTAACAGGTGTAGCCACCTACACTGGTCGTGCCACTACTAGGTCTTCTCACCTCCGAGAGAGCAGCCACCCCTGCTCTCAGCCTCCCCAGTTCCCTCGATAGCAGGGGTAACCGATCATCCTGACGTAAAGAGCGGACGTTCCAAGCCCCCACCCTGACTTCCCACCTGAGGTTAACCCTCGGGCAGTTGCTCCGGGTGGACGCCACTTCTGCCATCCCCGCCGACGCTGCCCCACATAAAAGGCGGCAGGCTTGGGGGCCATTCATTCATATTGGGCTGGCGGCTGCCAGGATGCAGGCAGGACGAGGAGCTCCCGTTCCTATTCCGCGCCCCAGCAGTCACCCTCCCAACGGGGCCCGCAACCCGCCTCTCTCGCTGGGTAGGAGGGACATTACCCCTTCCCCCAGCATTTCCAATTATATATATATATACACATATGTATGTGTGTATATATATATGTATATATATGTGTGTGTGTATATGTATATGTATATATATATATGTATGTATGTATATATATATGTATATATATATATATATATATATTATATATATAATATATATATATATATATATATATATATATATATATATATATATATATATATATATATATATATATATATATATACACACACACACATCGGTGCGATGTTCGTAGATCCTGGTGTTGAGGGATCTACGAACATCGCGCCGACGTCCGTCACCATAGAACTTCCAACGCCTTGGTGGTTCATGTTGATGAAGCTGGACATCTACCGAACTG
>NW_020872201.1:166984-171945 GCF_003789085.1 Penaeus vannamei
TCAGATAATCGAGTGTGTGAGTGAGCGAATACATGGTGAGTGAGTGCGTGAGTTAGTGCTGTGAGTGAGTGTGTGAGTGAGTGCAGTGAAAGTGAGTGCAGTGATGAGTGAGTGCGTGATGAGTGAGTGCGTATGCGTGAGCGAATTAATACATGGGTGGTGAGTAAGTGCGGGATGTGTGTGACGTAAGCAACAATAATATAGTAAAAAAAAAATTCTCATAAAACATACTACAAATATGTCATTGGTAACTGTTCAACATTCAGTATCGTCAGCCATTCAAAACTATTATGAATGGACACGTATCCCCCCCCCTATCACTGCTCCCCCTTTCCTGCCCAGCAGTCACGTTAAGATTAGCTGTTATTATAATCGTTATCATCACCATTATCATTATTGTTATCATTACTATAATGATAAAAAATATAACTATCATTATTATCGGTATTATTATCACCATTGTTATTGTTATTATTGTTATAATTATCTGTATTATTATCATTATTCATTACTATTATCATCACTGTATTATTATCATTATTCATTATTATTATTATTGCTGTTATCATTTTTAGCATTACTACAGCTACTACAATTATTATCATCTTCATAACCATCACCATCCTCCTCCTTCTTCCCCTTTATTAAACCCTCTCTTACATAAGTGAAAAATCAAAGGATTTATGACCCAACACGTTTTCCCAAATCGAGGTCACCTTCCTCATCTGAAACACGGATAAAAGAGTGATCTGAACCCCTATCGTATCGAATGAACTAGTATATGTTCAGGCATTATGTTAACAAGAGATCGCTGCCTGTTTCGCCCAAGTAAAATCCCAGAGACATGCTACAGGGAATAGTGAGATGCTGGGGCCTTGTTCTCGTCTGCGTTGAGGGAAATGAGCTTAACGAGAGAATCGAAGTGTTTTGGTTAAGGGGGAGAAAAAATGATGGAAGATTTTTGAACATGGCGACGGGTTACAAGAGACTAATTGGAAGAATTATCTATGCGAGCGCTGTGTCTTCGGGCTAAAATAATTTTCGCAGGTGAGTGTACCTGATTGAAAAATAGGTTGGCTAAATTTTGTAAAAAAGAAGAGGAAAAAGATTCAACAGGGACTGTGTAATTCGTTTTCTATTAAGTGCATTCAAAATCGTTAAAAATGTAAGGTTTCTGATAAATATATCACAAATATTATGTATCACAAATATGAATATGATTTTTTTAACCAGAAAGCATAATGACCGACAACAAGGTTTTCTACTTGAAAACAAAACAAAATTCAAGTTTACCAAAACGACGTCCCTTCATGGACATCAGTAGCGTCCATCTCCAGAACGTTTCTTTACAGAACGTTCCTTTTAACACATATTCGTTTAACACAATTTCTCTCCGGAAAGATCGAATACCATCTCTCACTAACTTCTTGCAACATCACCAGCTGCATACTTCTGAAACGAGAAGACATTCATCATTAAAAAAAGTAAATTAACCTTGTATGTCATCAGTAACAACCATTCAAAAGCTTAACTTCAGAAATTAAATTCAAACTAACAGCCTTCTATGAACATCCAGCATGGAATCGAAAGAAAAATATTAGTTTCAATAAATTAACCTAGAATGTCATCAGTAACAACCATTCAAAAGCTTAACTACAGAAATTAAATTCAAACTAACAGCCTTCTATGAACACCCAGCATGGAATCGAAGGAAAAATATTCACTACTTTCAAAAACCACATAAATATGAGCTTCCGTTAGCGAGATGTGACAGCTTCTTGAATGCCAGGTCTCACTCTTTGGAATCATCTCCCTACGGCTGCCTAGCTTTGAAGTCTCTGTTAATAATGCAAAGATCTGAGAATCCATGCTCAGGAGATCGTACAAAAAAGACCTGTCTGTAAAGTCTTGTGAATCATTTGTCTATGATTTTTTATCGTTCTGTAATAGAGGTTTAGGTTATGTACAGACCTGTGTTAAAGTCTTGTGAATCATTTGTCTATAATTTTATATTGTTTTCCTGTAATAAAGGCTTAGTTTATGTGTAGATCTGTTTTAAAATCGTGTGTATTATGTGTCTATGATTTTCTTTTGATAAAGGCTTAGATTATGTGTCTTAATCGTTTACTGATTAGGAAAAGACCCTGTTGAATAAAGTTATTCAAAGCGCGATCCAGTCCTGCACAGACGAGAGCTGCGGCGATGTCTTCCAAGGTATCAAATTTTTCGAGGCTTAACTAAGTTCCGATGAGGATGAATGTCTTTAGGGTTTGGCGGAGTCTTCGATGTCGAGGACAATCAAATCATGCAGATATCAGGTGCGCCTCTTCGGCTTGTCTTGCAGATCCAGAGCGAAGAGCAGGCTGGTGCTCTCGGAATTTTCAAAGCACATTAATTCCTCAGTTTACGTATATATATATATATATATATATATATATATATATATATATATATATATATATATATATATATATATATGTCGGCACAATCTTGTAAGGAGCACCGCAGCCGCCAATATGTCGTGTGTTTTCATGGGCAGAACTCGCTGCCACCAATATGTCGTGGGCACAATTAAAGGGACAACACTGTCCCCCAATATAAACAAGAAAAACGGACTTTGATTTGTGAAACTAAATATTGTTACTTTCTAAAATTTTATTTAATTTCTTCATAAGTAACATAAACTAGTAACGCTACCACCATCCGGGATTTGATTTAACAAAATATAGGAGGAATCCCGAAAAAACTCTTTTAATGTTAGTTTGGTAGTGTGGCTCGACGGCCTTCTGGGCACGTGGGGTGGCTGGTCATACCCACGGTTATGGCCAACTATCTAAGGTGGTTTTTGGAAAGATTATTTTCCCTTTGTAACATTTATTGTATAATTGTTGACAACCCAAAATAACTACAGAGGCTGTTACTGCTTGAAATCCCTCTACTGGTGGACATGAGAATTCCCAGCTAATGTTTTTATTTACTCTTCCCAAAATAAACAACCCACATTCCGTGTTCCCATATCGTAAGTCCTATTTGAAGACACACACTGTACCCCTTATTTTGAAATTACTTCCCCATTCACCTTACGGAACAACAGCATTACAAAAATATTGTCTAATTAGACATCTCTGTGACTATTAACAATAAAACGGAAATATGATGGCTGGACTGGGGGGTGGAGGAAACCCGCAATGCTTACGTCACCGATCTCAACAAAAGTTATTTTTCTACTGTAATTGACACGGCCCCACCTGGTTTTAGCTAGTCCTTATCTTTGCACCACTGGATCCATCTTCTCCGACGGGATCCACGCTCCGATGTTCAACTGCGGGGCAGATATTGTGCGATTTATCCTGGAGCGTCTCTCCCTCCCTGTTCAAGTGGAGCCAAAACCCGGACTGATTCCCTCCCGGCAGTTACATGCCTCAAGGCGTCCGATGTTGTCAGTTTTCCCCTTAGCAACAGGTTCTTTCCCCAAACTACACCCAGTCCAGCATGAATAACGAAAGCAACATATGGTACATGAGTGGTCTACTACCTACATGGGCACGAAGTTTTACTATATTCAAAATAGAACACATAAATATGGCAACGCATCTCAACCGATATTTGTTTCTAGATCATCAAATCTTATTCAAATCTAAATGTCAAAACAATGATTATCACACACACACACACCACACACACACACACCATATATATATATACATATATATATATATATATATATATATATATATATATATATATATATATATATATATATATATATAAGTAGGTGCTCTTGGATACGTCTCAGAAGTATGTGGGCGAGAACCTTGCCGGTATACTGAGCAGTGTGATGCCTCGGTGGTTTGCTGCAGTCCCAACGGCCCCCCTTCCTCTTCCAGTGAGGGATGACCACGCCCCTCAACAGGTCAGCAGGGGGGGGGGCGATACCAGACTACCAGATGGCAGCACGATCGCCATGCAAGCCCCAAGCCTTAGGTTCACCTCCAGCCTTTAAAAGTCCATCTGCGATGCCACAGATACCCACTGCTATGCCAGTTTTAGTTCGGCTCCCTAACTTGAGATAGGGAGGGTGGATCCTCACTGATGGGTGGGTCAGGCAGCGGAGTCTCGAAACTGCCCGGTGGGTCAACCTGGTTAGTGGGTCAACCTGGTACAACTGCTCAAAATACTCAGCCCAACGCTCCCGCACCGCAACAGGATCTGAGATGATCTGACCACTTACAGAGCGACTGCTGTCACCTGTGAAAGGGGCTTGGAGTTCAGTTTTCTCAGGGCTTGGTAGGCAGGACGAAGGTCACTTACTAAGAATGGCTTTCGACTTCTCTGCAAGACCCCTAATACACGTTCCTTGTCCCTTCACAGCAATTACCGCGACATACATGCGTGCATACACACACACATATATGCATATAGTATACACACACACACACACACACACACACACACACACACACACACACACACACATATATATATATATATATATATATATATATATATATATATATATATATATATATATATTATATATATATTATATATATATATATATATATATATATATGTATATATATATTATTTATTTTATGTAAATATATACATAAATATGTACATCTCTCTCTCTCTCTCTCTCTCTCTCTCTCTCTCTCTCTCTCTCTCTCTCTCTATATATATATATATATATATATATATATATATATATATATATATATTATATATTTTTTTTTTTTTTTTTTTTTATGTGTGTGTGTGCGTGTGTATACGTATGTATATATATATTTGTATATATATATATAATATGTATATTTATGTACATATATATATATAATATACATACATACATACATACACATACATATATTTGTGTGTATACAAATATATACGCGTGTGAATACATGTACACGTGTGCGTTCATGAGAGTGTGCGTGCGCGTCTCTGTGAGTGTCTCGCGC
>NW_020872201.1:179702-184702 GCF_003789085.1 Penaeus vannamei
TTTATCTATCTATTTATTATATTCTTTATTTATCTATTTATTTATTTTTATTTATTTATTATTTTTTATTTTATCTATTCATTTTTCTTTATCTCTCATTCTCTTCCGTTCGTTACGAATGAGCTAAATTCCAGTAATAGAGGGAAAAGCAGAAAAGAAAAGAAGAGAAGAAAAAAATATCGGGTATTGATAAACAATAGCAAAATGTACTGGTTAATAAAAAAATAATTATTTAGTGAAAAAAATATATTGATTCGTAAAAAAAATATTGATTATTGAAAAAAATATTGGTTATTGAAAAAAAGTAAAAGTTAAATATATTGAATATTAAAAAACAAAATATGATTAATGAACATAGAAAATGAACGAATAAATGAAAGTAGAAAACATCTTGTTTAGTATAAAAATAGAAATAATAATAATGATTATCATAATGATAAAATAAAAGAATAAGAATAAGAATAAGACAAAGACAAAAAAAAGTTAAATATCCCTCGACAGAAATCGTCTTTGATAATGGCCTTTATCTCGTATTGATTTAGTCAGAATATCGAACATCTGTCAACTAACACAAGTGCATAATTAAGAGTAATTGAACAGAACGCAATTAGCATTATTGACACGCCCCTATAGATCCTGGGTACGAATCACATCACATGAATTCAATTTATTGTGGTAAAAGATACGATTTTTTTTTTCTCTCTCTCTCTTTCTCTCTCTCTCTTCTTTCTTTCTCTCCCTCCCTCTCTCTCTCTCTCTCTGTCTCTCTGTCTCTGTCTCTCTCTCTCTCTCTCTCTCTCTCTCTCTTCTCTCTCTCTCTCTCTCTCTCTCTCTCTCTCTCTCTCTCTCTCTCTCTCTCTCTCTCTCTCTTCTTTATCCAACCGAACACACATGGAAAAAAAAGCATGAAATTCTTTCATTTTTTCCCGTTTTTCCCTGTATTCATCGTTATAACAGGAGAGTAAGAAGCTTAAGTGATTGACTACACGCTCTATCGTTAGTTCAGCGTAAAGAGAAAAGCTGGGTAAGAAATATTCGTGTATTTTTTCTGTGGATTCACTTGATTTTTTTTTTACTCGTATGAAACTCTTGGTAACGGTGGGGAGGTTAGAGAGATACGCAGATGGATAGGTAAAAGGAGAGGGATAGTTGGAAAGAGAAAGAGAGATAGTGAGAGAGAGGGAGAGAAAGAAAGAGAGAGAGAGAGAGAGAGGAGAGAGAGAGAGAGAGAGAGAGAGAGAGAGAGAGAAGAGAGAGAGAGAGAGAGAGAGAGAGAGAGAGAGAGAGAGAGAGAGAGAGAGAGAGAGAGAAAGCGAGAATAAGAGAAGAAAGGAGAGAAGAAAAGCGAGAAAAGAAAGAAAAAAGAGGAGAGAGAGGGAGAGAGGGGGGGAGACAGACAGATAGATAGATAGATAGATGAAAGAGAGAGAGAGAAAGATGAGAGAGAGAGAGAGAAATGTATCCCTCTCTGATTAAGTGTACATTCCGGGAAGGACACAAGTTGCACTGAAATTTCAATCAATTTGTAATTTCATGCCACCTCTTTCATGGCTCCCATTAAATCAATTCACTCGGTGATTTATCTTTTTTCGACCAAGAGATGAATTCAAATCCCGACTTTAATTCCCGCATTTCACTTTCCCTTATTTGAAAAAAAGAATCTTATATATATTATTTCAAATCAGTTTTCTTCCCATGCCAATACTTGTATATAGATAGATAGATAGATAGATAGATAGATAGATAGATAGATAGATAGATAGATAGATAGATAGATAGATATAGATAGATAGATAGATAGATAGATAGATAGATATAGATATAGACAGATAGATAGATAGATAGGTAGGTAGATATAGATATAGATATGTGTATATATAACAATACCAAAAGGAAGTATCTGTTATTGAAAATGAAGATAATGATCCACAATGAATGTTGATTGAACACTGAAAGCCTTTTCTTGCAATCAACTTCTCCTTTCTGCAAGCCAGTTCATGAAATTATGCAAAAGGAAGGTCGAATGTAATTAAAATGGTTCTTTTGAGCTCCAAGGTGCATTAACCTCGTTCCATGATCTGCATATTCTTCTAATCATAAGTCTTATTGCATCTACTTTCCTTCCGAATTTCTCTTTCTTTCGTTTCCTCCGTTTCGTCTATAATATATATATTTTTTATCTATACCTATATCTTCAACTATATCCATATCAATATTAATGTCTATATTTGTATATCTGTTTATAGGTCAGTTTATCTATCTATGCATCATTCTTATTAGACAGATATATTGGATGATATATCTATATCTGCATCTATATCTATATATGTATATCTATTTATCAATCTAAATAGATATAAAACATAGATACACGTATAGTGAAATAGGTAAATAAAGGTGAATATAGACATAGGAAATAAATAGATATGGAGAAATATACAGATACATATTCATATAGAAAAAATAAAAAGGTATAGACATAACTATAGATACAGAAGCAGGTATACTTCTAAGCAGTGATATGCGGCATTCAAACAACACCTTTCCTAACATCAAACAAAACAACGTATATAAAAAAAAGCCATAAGCCTTCAAAATGTTTTCCTTAAGATGATACGCACACATAGTAAAAAAAAAAAAAAAAAAAAAAAAAAAAAAAAAAAAAAAAAAAAAAAAAAAATAATAAATAATGATAATAATAATAAAAAAGAACATGCAACTTTCTTGCTAAATGAATAGTCTTAAGATGATGATACTTAATGGTCATATGTTAGTAAGATGGTGACGAGGAATCCAAAAGCTATTGGTCGGTCCCCTCGTTTAAAGGAGAGGGGGGGGAGATGAGAGGAAATGGGAAAAGAAAAAGAAGGAGAAGGAGGAGGAGGAGACGAAGAGGAACAAGGAGATGGAGAAGAAGAGGGAAAAGAAGGAGGGAAAAAAGGAAAAAGATGAGGAATGAGAAGAAAAGTAAGAAGGAAGAGGAAGGAGAAGGGGAAGAAAAGAAAATGAGAAGAAGGAGAAAGAAGAGAAGAAGAAGGAGAAGGAAGAAAGAAGAGGAAGAAAGAGGAGATGGAGAAGAAGAAAAAAAGAGAAGACAATGAAGAAGAAAGCAGGAGAAAAAGAAGACAAAAAAGTAGAAAGGAAGAAAAAGTTAGAAGAAAGAACAAGAAAAAGAAGAAAACGATAGAAAGACAAAGAAAAGAAGAAAAGATAGAAAGACGAAGAAAAGAAGACAAAAGAAATAGAAAGAAAAAGATAACGAAGAAGAAGAAGAAGAAGAAAAAGAAAAGATAACGAAGAAGAGAAAAAGAAAACAGAAAGTAAAGATAACGAAGAAGAAAAAGAGAAGAAAGAAAAAGACAATGAAGAAGAAGAAAGAAGAAGAAAAAGAAGAAGGAGAAGGAGGAGGAGAAGTCTTTCTTTGCTCTCTTCCAGTGTAAACAGCCCAGCCAGCTCTTTAGACGGCACAAAGACCCTTCCGTTCCTATTGCTGTACTCTGTGTCGTTGCGTTCAGACAAACAAACTATTTTCCTCACTTTCTATGCACGCAAACTCTCTTGTGTTGTTTGAAGGAGGGTTTTCTTTGTCTTTGTGCGAGTTTTTTTTGGCTAATTGTTTGTTGTTTTATCGGTTTAAAAATATATGTAGTTTCTGAGAATGTAAAAAAAAAAAGGTTTGGTGGATGTTGGTTTTATTTTTTTTTTTTTTTTTTTTTTTAATGAAAGAAGAACACTGTTTTGAATAACTGTCTTTCTGGGATTGTTATTCTTGCAACATTGAATATAAAGTTGTGGAAGGAGTTACTGTTTCCGAGCAATCAGGGGGATGCCATTAGGAAGGGCAAATAATGACTGTGATGATAGGAGCCATAAGAACTGTAATTAGAACCTAGAACAGAAATAGGATTGCAAACAACACACGTCCAAAGCACACATACACACTCACAACAAAAACACCAGCACACAGACACAGCACACACACACACAACACACACACACCACAAGCACCACACACAACAGCACACACACTCACACTCACACTCACCAGCTGCACACTCACACACAGCAACACAGCGCCACCATACATAGCAACACACGACACACACACAATTCTACAAGTAAAAAAAAAAAGTCCAGTTGCAAACTTTTCTGGCGAAATGAATCAAGACTTATCCTCCCCCTCCCGCCTCTCCGCCTATCCCCTCCCCCCGGCTATCCATCTTAGTACGAACACTCGCTCATTCATGTCATTCATCTCATTCAATCATTCATGCTTCATTACATCTCTGGCGTCATCTTACGGGATTGCGACACTTATGGCCGCTTGGCGCCAAAGAAAGAAGCTTGAACATTTTTAAAGCTTCATGTTTTTGTATGAAGGGGTGACCATGTAGATTCTCTTCTTTCACTTTTTTTTTGCGGCGGATGAGGGGATGGGGTGGGGGCTGGGGTATGGGGAACGGGATGAAGGGGCGCGGTGGGCGAGGGGTGGGCGGAGGGAGGTTGAAGGGGTGCAACGAGTGCGATATAAAGCGTGCAAGTAGTATTAATCAGGTTATTCTTTTCCTCATCGTTAAAATTGTTAATAGTAATTATCATCAGAATTTGTTAGTATTAATACAATCAATTATTAGTGCTATTGTTTATGCTTTGCAATCTTGTTGTCAATCATCATCACTAATTATCATACATCTTCTTCACTCATCAAAAATAACAACCATCAATCATCGATTATGCATTAGTACCTCATTATCATCAATCATCACTTATCATTATTCTCATTATCAATAAATCATCACTTATTTATCCATTATTCTCATTATCATAATCATTCACTATCATCCAATATTCTGCATTATCATAATCACATTTATTAGTAGCTATCATATCACAATATCATCACTATCATCAAGTTCATTCACATTATCAATGAATCATCATCATCCATATATCATGTATTCTCATTATCATCAATCATGTCATCACTATTGATCAATTAT
>NW_020872201.1:189702-194702 GCF_003789085.1 Penaeus vannamei
ACGAATTTTCTTTTGCTTTTTGTATCTTAACCTCTCTCTCTCTGTCTGTATGTCTTTGTCTTTTTGTCTCTGGCTGTCTATCTGTCTGTCTGTCTCTCTCTACCTCTAAGTCTCTCTCTCTGTCTCTCTGTCTCTCTCTTTCTCTCTCACTCTTTCTCTAACTCTTTCTCCCCCCCCCCCTCTCCCTCTCTCACTCTCTCTCTCTCTCTCTCTCTCTCTCTCTCTCTCTCTTCCTCTCTCTCTCTCTCTCTCTCTCTCTCTCTAACTCTCCTTCACCTCTTCTTCCTCCCTTTCTTTTTCTTTCTACATTCCCCCTCCCTCTTTCACGTCCCCATAACTCTCCCTACACACCCCCCCCTTCTCTCTCTTTCTCGTAGAATATAACAAGGTCTTAGGCCTAGGCTGTCACCTCTCATAACATTATAAGTGTGTCAAGTGAGGCCTAGAATGTTATAAGTAAGGAGAAAAGGCTTTATTTAGAGAGCACTTTTTGATACTTTAGATTTTATCCTTAAATTCCAGTTTTATTTATTTATTATTTTTTTTACTATCTATTTTTATTACGGTTTCTGTTATTGCTTTGCCTTTATATTCTTCAGTGTATATGAGCTATTCATGTATATTTTGATTCTATTATCATTTTCATTTCTACTATCATTTTTCCTTCTATCTCTTTGTATCTTATCCACGTATTTTTTTTTTAAATTCTTTTATCTATTTTTATCATTATCATCATTATTCTTTTCTCTCTCGCTCTCTTTACGTTTCTGATGCCTATGCTGTTCATGTAGTTCAAGTTTTCCTTTTATTTTTTGTTTATATAATTATCTGTTAACTTTATTTCCCTATACTGTATTTAATTTTCGTGCATGAATTATCTCAATTCCTTTTTTTCTTCTTTCTTCTAATTCCCTACGTTATTTTCTTCTGGCTCTTACTCCCCTGTTCTCTCTTGTCTCTCCCTGTAATTCTCTCTTTCTTATGAAGCATTTTAAATTTGTTTCCCTTTTTAAAAATCTTTCCTCCATATTGTTATTATCAATATCATTATTATTATTATTATTATTATTATCATTATCATTATATTATATTATTATTATTATTATTATTATTATTATTATTATTATCACTCGTCCATACTATTATTTACTAGGTTACTATTAAATCTATTCATTATCATTATCATTCATTGTTATCATTATTTTAATTATGTATTATGCATTATTATTATTGATTATTATTATGTATTATTGATTATTATTATCAATTGTCATTATCGTTATTATTTATTATTATTCTAACTATTACTACTATTATTAGTAGTCTATAATCATTATAATCTATCAATGTAATCATCATTATTTCACTTCTTTTTAATATTCCAATTATTAACTTATCGATCATCATCTATCATTAGTTTTATTTCTATTATTATATCATTCCCAACATTATTGTTTTGATTAATTCTTATCTTATTCATTACTATGACTTTTTATCTCCGTATTATTTCATTATTACAATATTTTTTTTATCCATTATAATATCCATTATCATCTATTTTATCAGTAATTTTCATACTCCACTATTATTTATTATAACTTAATCAATTATTATCATAATAATTATCATTTCATATATTACTCATCATCTTATCTTTTATTATTAATAGTCTTCATCTTTATCATCTACGACGATGATAATCACCAGTGGAGTAACTAAAAATAAGAAGTAATAAGAACAATAATAAAAATAGTGGGGATATTTACTTCTTAGTTGGTTTATCATTATTATCGATGTTTTTTATCTTATGATCTAATGATTATTATCATTACTTTTATCATTATTAATATTTGATCGCTTATTATTACTCCATCATTTGGAGCTCACTCTTTCATTCCTTGCTATCTTCCTTCCTTCCATTTTTTTTTCTTTATTCATTCTATAAAACGAATGGAGAAAGGAAGTGTATATATATATTTTTCGGTCATTCTAAACTTTCTCATTTCAAACATTCTAAAGTGTCCCCCCCTCTTCATTTTAACCCATTTTCTTTCTTTCACTCTAAACTGCTATTTCCCATTCCTTCTAAACTCCCTCTTTAAAATTCATACTCTGTACTTTCTTATTCATATCTATCATCAATACTCCCTTATTTACATTCTTCGTCCTCAAAGGGAACGTATTCGTCAAAACGCTCGATATAGACTACGATTTAATGCTGTTTTTTTTTTTTTTCTTTTCTCAAAACTCGGGTACGTTTACAAAGAAAACGGGGAAGACGAGAAAAGAAAACGGAACTGACTCTCAATCTCCGCGCTTCCATCACCTCCTTTATNGATTAAGTATCCAGGTATATATTGCTCCCCACTTGACACAACTGATACGTTGGCATCGTTCATGTTCCAAATTAGATTATTTTCATCATTGGATATTAAAATTAGCACCTTTTTCATCATCAGATGGTTGATTGTCACCATCAATAATTGTGATTCATTATCATAATATCATTATAATTGCAATTTCAATTATCATATTTCTATTCAGGTAAAAAAAAAAAAAACAAAAAAAAAAATAATCTTCATCATTTTGGAAAGCAAAAGAGCAAAGAAAAAAAGGAAGAAAGAAAAAATGGAAAGTAAAAAAAAAAAGGAAAAAAAAAAGAAAATGAAAAAAGAAAAAAAGAAAAAAAAAAAAAAGAAAGAAAGAAAAAAAAGGACACAGAAAGGTAGGTAGAGAGAGGAAGGAAAAATGGAGGGAGAGATAATCAATTTAGGCCACCACTATCGCCTCTGGGTGAGTGTGTTTGTTCTCTGACACCCCTTGTAATGGTTTAACAGCGCGCCAATGCCTCTATATAGAGTGGGGCATGTGCAGCCCATCGGGCCCGCTGCAGGCTCTGTCTTTCCTTTCCCCTCTTCCTCTTTCTCTCTCTCTCTCTCTTTCTCCTCTCTCTCTTTCTTCTCTTTCTCTTTCTCTCTTCCTCTCTTTTCTCTCTCTCTCTTCGTCTTTCTCTCTCTCTCCTCTCTCTCTTCTCTCTCTCTCTCTCTCTCTCTCTCTTTCTCTTCCTTCGTCTTTCCTTCTCTCTCTTCTCTCTCTCTCTCTCTCTCTCTCTTCTCTCTCTCTCTCTCTCTCTCTCTCTCTCCCTCTGCCTCTCCCTCTCTCCCTCTCTCTCTCTCTCTCTCTCTCTCTCTCTCTCTCTCTCTCTCTCTCTCTCATCTCTCTCTCTCTCTCTCTCTTTCTCTCCCACACACATATACACACTCTCTCTCGCTCCTCTCTTCTTCTTTCTGTATTTGCTCGCGTGTGTGCTTTCATCCAATCCATATATGTTCATGATTGTCTCTATGTGTTCTATCTGTGTTTCTATTCATTGGTCTGTCTGTCTCCCAACTTTTCATTTCTCTCTGCTTGTCTATTCGTGAGTCAGTCTATCGCTACGCCCATCCCTCTCCCTCGTCGCCCGCCCAGCAACTAACTTCTCTCTCCTTTTCCCCTTTTGTCCCCTTCCCCTCCTTCCCCCTCCTTCCCCTCTTCCCCCTGGCGCCTTGTCTTCCCTCTGTTCCTCCTCCCCTTTACCTCTTCCCCCCTCTCTCGCTTCCCCTTGCTTCTCTATTATTACTGCTTGCTCCTTTCCATTATCCTTTCTTTACCTCTCTCCCCTTCCCCTGCTCCTCTCTCCTTCCTCTACCCCACTTCTCTCTCTTTCTTCTCTCTCTCTCTCTCTCTCTCTCTCTCTCTCTCTCTCTCTCTCTCTCCTCTCTCTCTCTCTCTCTCTCTCTCTCTCTCTCTCTCTCTCTCTCTCTCTCTCCCTCTCTCTCTCTCTCTCTTATCCCCTTCTCTATCCCCCTCTCCCCCTTCGACCATGCTCCCCTCCCCTTTCCCCTCCCCCACTCCCTCTCTCTCTCTTATCCCCTTCCCCCCCGTCGCAATGCCCTCTCCCCTCATCGCTAACCTCCCCTTTAATTTCCAAACCCCACTCTCCCAACCCTCTCCCTTACCCCTCTCCCCGTTGATCGCTCCCCCTCCCCCTCCCCCTGATTCCCTCTCTCCTCCTTACCTCCTATTCTCTCCTATTCTCCTCTATTTTCCCTCATCCTCATCCGTCCTCCTTCATCCCTTCCTCAATTCCCTCCTCCATCTATCCAAATCTCCATCCCTGACCCCCCCCCCCCCGCTCCTTCCCTCCCTACCCCTTCCTCCTTCTCTCCAAACCTCCACCTCACTTCCCTCTCTTCTCCGTCTTTTTCCCTCTCCTTCTTTCCAAAACACCTTCCTTCCTCTTCTCTCCCCTCTCTGCATCCCCCCCCCCTTTCTCCAGGCTTCCCACCCTAACCCCTCCTTCCCGTCTTTTTCTCCCCACATCCTCCTTCAAACACACCTTCCCCCACACCCCTCTCACCCCCCTCTGCCTCCCCCCCACCTCCCTCTCACCCCCTATCACCCTTCTTTGCCCCCCCAACCCCCTTCAACTCCCTTTGCCACCCCCACCCCACCCACACCTCCCTCTCACCCCCTATCACCCTTCTTTGCCTCCCCCAACCCCCTCTCAATTCCCTTTGCCACCCCCACCCTCCCACACCCCTTTGCCTCCCCCCCACCTCCCTTTCATCCCCCCCTTTTCTCCCTCCTCCCCACCCCTCACAACCCCTCTCACCCTCCCCCCCCCCCCCTCCCCCCCTCTCCCCCCTCTCTCCCTCCTTCCCCCACCCCCTCTCACCCCCCTCTCTTTCCCCCCACCCCCTCCCCCACCCACCCCTCTCACCCTCCTCACCCCCCCTCTTTCCTCCTTCCCCACACCCACCCCACCCCCTCCCACCCGCCTCTTCCGGGTCATTTGAGGGCAAAAGTTCCCCTCCGGTCGCCTGCGCAGCCCCAGGTAATTCACATCGCCTCCACTCGCGCTGATAATGGATCAAAGAGCCTTGGAGTCCGGCAGTTGTGTTGGGGAACGCCTGGCTGGGTTTTCTGCCCGGGGGTTGGAGATTGGGGGGGGGGGGGGG
>NW_020872201.1:209702-214702 GCF_003789085.1 Penaeus vannamei
GCACTCCGGCACCATATACTGTATCCAATATAGTCACTGTATATTTCACTCAGTATGGGAGCAGTAAATCCCACGATTCACTCTGTATACAGTTTATTTAGATGCAGTATATTGCACTATTTATAGGCAAGATTCTGCACAGGCATAGAACATTACATTCAGATTAGACACAATATGATACACTCGATATATACACAACATAATGTAGTATGAACCCAGTTTAATATACGGTACATTGTAGATGCGTATAAGTATAAGTATATTAGTATAAGTCGTATGACGTGCAACACTAATGTAATGTATATCATACTATTATAAGTATTATAATATAATGTTATGCAATACACAATGGCATCACACAAATTTTCATCGCGATAGAATTCATAGATTAGTATAACAAATATAATAATAAATATAATAGATTCAGTATAATAAAGTTATACTGAGTGATAAGGTGCTGGTCTAGCAATCTTGCGGACCTGCGTTCAGTCCCACGCCCGGCCAGTGAGTGGTATCCCCGCCCACTCCTTGCACACAGGGGGAGATTTGGGCAAAATAAAACAGACAGTAAGTCACAGCAAAGAATATCCATTGTAACAAATGGAATTAAAACTAAATCTTTTAAATCTTTAAATCTTATGATAAGGGGAGAGGCAGAGTCGAATGAAATGGTATTATAAAGCAGCTTGATTTTATGGGATGTATTCCAAACTAGGATTACGAGCTTAAAAAGAAAAAATTGGATTACGAGCTTAAAAAGAAATAAGAAAAAAACAACAATGTAACAAGTAAACCTCATATCCTCAGAGCAATAATCAGACAATTAGATGCATTAATTGTATGGATCACCGACCATTATATGAACTGTTTTGTTCGACAACGGAACTAAGTTGAATAATTGATGCCGCTTCCCCTTCAACCTTTCTCTCGCTTCGTACCCAGTGACCTCGGCAAACCACGCTTGTCTGTCCGATATCAAATTAATGACAGCCCATCAACCATTGAAGAAGCATCGTCGAAAAAAAGGTTTATTTCCTGCATTTTCTTTGTATTTTTTATCCATTTTAGTAATCAATATTTCTCTATCTGTGTGTATATTTCTCTCTATGTAATTATCTATTTATATATCTCTCTACCTGTTTATATTCCATCTAATCTAATATCTTTTATATCTCTCTATCTGTGTAAATTTCCATCTAATTATCTATTTATATATCTCTCTATGTGTAAATTTCTATCTATCTAATATTCTCTCTATATTTTTTATCTATATCTCTTTATCTATTACCCTCTTTCGTCTGTAATCAAAGAAATATAAACGATATACTTATTCCCTCTATATTTTCTTGTATATATTACTAATAACACCATTCCTACTCCTTTTGACAACGTACCATCATCAATAATAACTTTTTCTCCCATTCGTACCTTTTCAGTATCTTCCCAATAATAAAAAGAACAAAAAAAAAAAAGAATACATAATGAATAAATAGATAAAATGAATAAATTAAAATGAAGATCCACATTTCTTAATCTTATCACCTCGACACATTTTGTTATGGGATGATTAATAAGGAAAATAGAAACAATTATGGAAGGGAAACTGGTTCTTATTTTCCATTTCTGACGCGAACCTGAGTTAATTTCCTGTTGACGACATCTGATACCTCATGTTTCACATTAATGTCTTCTCGGATTGTGGATAGAAAGTGGAGTTGTGTTGTGAGTCTACTGGGTTGTGTGTTGGTACATGATGCTTCTTGTATATTGTGATGTGTGTTCTTGGGTTGTGTGTTGTGTTAAGTGTTTTTTTTTTTTTATCGAATTTGTGTTACGTGTTAGTTCGTGGGTTAAATGTTGTGTTATAATTTTTTTTTCTGGGTTGTGTGTTGTGTTCCGTGGCGCTTCGTGCTATTTGGTATGGATTTTCGAGGTTGTAGGTTGTGTTGTGTATTTTTCTTGGGTTGTTTATATTGCGTGTTTTTCTTCAGTTGTAGGTTGTGTTACATGATGTTCCTTGGGTCGTGAGTTGTGTTGTATTGTGCTTCATGAATTGTATGTTGCATGATATGATTTTTCTTGGGTTGTATTTTGTGTTGTGTTTTTCTTAGGTTATAAGTTATAATAGACGGTGCTTAGTGGATTGTATGCTGTATGCTCTCTCTGAGTTGTATGTTGTGCTACATGGTGTGGTTGCAAGATGTATGGTGCTTGTTAAGTGTTGTCATTTGTGTTATTATCTCTCGAGTTATTTAATGTTTCCTGTGTTCGTCTTGACACATACATTTCTTTCGTGCAAATATACAAATGAATGAATGAATATTTGCATAATGAAAGTAAAATCATATCTAAATGATAAATGTGGACTATCTGCCCGTCTGCCGTCTTTCTAGCGAGAAGAGATGAGAGAGAAAGAGAGAGAGAGAGAGAGAAAGAGAGAGAGAGAGAGAGAAGGAGAGAGAAGAGAGAGAGAGAGAGAGAGAGAGAAGAGAAGAGAGAGAGAGAGAGAGAGAGAGAGAGAGAGAGAGAGAGAGAGAGAGAGAGAGAGAGAGAGAGAGAGAGAGAGAGAGAGAGAGAGAGAGAGAGAGAGAGAAGAGAGAGAGAGGAGAGAGAGAGAGAGAGAGAGGAGAGAGGGAGAGGAGTGGAGAGAGAGAGAGAGAGGAGAAGAGAGAGAAGAGAGAGAGAGAGAGAGAGAGAGAGAGAGAGACAGACAGGCAGACAGAGAAGTATATCTTTTTACCGGGGTCCGCTCATTAGCGACTGAATGCATTAATAAATAAATAGATATATGAATATGCAACGAATTTCGTGCATCAGGAAAAAAGGGAAATAAATACATAAACAGAGTAACATATCAATTGATTTGAACAAATTACTGATTTAATAAATGAATAATGAAAAATTGAATCATTCTCTGTATAATGGGAGGAATTTCGACAAAAAAAAATAAATAAAAATATAAAATATGGTTTATGACCGTCCTGTTAATCATAACAATGACCATGGTAATGAACAGCACAAAACATGAATAACGATGGTGGTGATGTGACATTGGTAACAGGATGATGATCAATTCCAAAATCACAATCATAATAATGTTCATAATTCTGCTCTACACTTTTGATGATTAATGTCAAAATTACAATCATAATAATGTTCATAATTTGTGATCCTGCTACATAATTGTGCTGCCTCGACAATACATAATGGCGATCAGTGTGAAGTGATTACGAAGACCATATATGTTGATGATGTTCTTGATAACCGCGATCATGTTGAATGTGAAGCGATGTTCCAATCACCAGTGAGTGGCATAAAACCATGCATGATTTATTTTGATTATCACCATAGTCATCAATTACCGAACTGCTGCAGCACGTGTTATGAATATAGATGTGTATTTTGATTTGATTTACAGCCCCTCTCATTATGAATTTAGTCTTGCTTCCATATTTGAAAAAAACAACAACAACAATAAATGTACATCAAATTATGATAGGATTTTTTCCTTCTCTTTTTTTAAATAAGATTCTAGAAAAAAAAATGAAAAAGAAGTCCTGAACAGACAATTATAATTCGAAAATGTTAGAATGAAAAGATCTTAGAAAGGAAATGTCGAAGAAAAAACAAGAGAAATTTAGCAAAAAAGCAAATAGACAAAACAAACACTCTCTCTCTCTCTCTCTCTCTCTTCTCTCTCTCTCTCTCTCTCTCTCTCTCTCTCTCTCTCTCTCTCTCTCTGCTCTCTATCTCTATTATTATATATATATATGATATATATATATATATATATATATATATATATATATATATATATGGTATATGATATATATATATATATATATATATATATATATATATATATATATATATAATATATATTCATATATTAATATATATATATATATATATATATATATACTATATATATATATATATATATATACCTATAAATGATGTGGGGGTGCGTGTGTGTGTTGGTGTGTGTATAAACACACTCATGTGCTGTGCGTCGAGAATCGATATGATTCGACATTTAAAGATGCGTTGGTTACACTTGTAATCTCAATATGAGCAATGGTGTAATTACAATCATCATTAGAAAGCAATAAGCTCTCCTCCCACTTGCAGGTATACTGAGAGCTGGTTTCAAAAATCTTGTTTTACAACAAAAAAAAAAAAAAAAAAAAAAAAAAAAAAAAAATCGGTTTGTAATGTCTAACAGTTGAATTTACCATAATTACGGAATCCCTGGCCTATTGAACTGGCAATTCCGATGGGCATCATCCTCACCTCATACGCAGAGAGAAGGGAAGAAGGATAAAAATCAGGCGGTGCTACACTCCATGATGCCTGGTTGTTGTTTAGAAATATTTATTTATCAATTTTTCTGTCCGTGGAACAGCAACGTAAATTCGTCAATGGAGACAGTTCCGGTAGACTCAAGAAATAGACCGAGAGTGGAATTATTTATTAGAGTAAAGAGTAAGAGAGAAAGACCATGAAGGTTGGAAGGAAGGGATCGATTACCGTAAGTTCATGTAAATAAAGGAAAGATACTGGTGTGGGGGGGTGACTCTCGATCCCGTCTCATGTTTGTTATTACGTTTGTTATTAGGGCTTCTTTGGTAATGCCAAATCCAACTCTTAACATTAAAGAATATGATGTACATAATGCATACCTTACCCATAGAGTATGTATGCAGAATGAACCCTCTTATTACAGTTGCTTGTATGTTGATAAAAAATCAAATATGGAGAAATCAAACCAGTCGGTGTTGTCTAACCTCTGTTCCAACCAATAGTTATCCAGTGGATCAAATTTGGGCCCCTCCAAAAGCTCTTCCTCAGATAGATATTTGGGCTCAAACTGGTATCAAATCACTACACATTTTAGCCAGATATCCCGGTTGTTATCCAATATATCGACTGACTGTCCCCAAAAGATGAAGAACTCTCAATATCGCTGAAAATAATCTTGCTACTGCTGCTGCATCCCA
>NW_020872201.1:222202-224702 GCF_003789085.1 Penaeus vannamei
CGTCATCATTAACCTCATCAGTATAATCCCTCTCCTTCTCTTCCTCTTCATCATCATTATCCTCATCATTATCATTATCCTCATTCTCATCATTATCATCATCGTTTTCTTCATTCTCACCAGCATCATTATCCTCGATCTCATCCTCATCATCATCCTCATCTACATCACCATCATCATAACCTCTCACTTTTTTCCTCGTCATGAACATTATCGCTATTTGAACTAGAATAAAGAAGAAAAGAAGGAGAAAGAAGCAATTTGCTCAGCGAGATAAAATACTCGGTCGTGAAACTGCCAGAAGTTACTCAGATTTCATTTTCTGTTCCCCTTTTTCCCCCTCAGAACCCTTTGGGAAATTAACACTCTGTAAATTAACATGTGTGCGCGTGTGTGCCGCTGTCCCTAGCCACACACTGCCATCAAAAATGTGAATTAATCAGATATGCAAATATTCCTTGGCCTTCTAACCTGCCTGCGTGAGTTGCCAGATCGGGAATTTTGCTCCGCTCGGGGTTTATTCTGGCGCTATCTGGCAACCCTGATGACGTAGTTGGCACGAAGATGTTGAGGAAGTGCTCTTCTCGCCCAGTGGGGGGGGGGGGGGGGATGTTGAGGAATCGCCCAGTGCTCTTCGGGGGGGGGGGGGGGGGGTTGAAGACAAGAAAGGGGCAAGTCGAACACACAAACAACAACAAAATGGCTTTGGGTAGAGCTAAAGAGGAAAAGAGAGAGAAACAGAAAGAGACCGATAGATTGACAGACAGATAAAGAATGAGAGGAAAAGAGAGAGAAACAGAAAGAGACCGATAGATTGACAGATAGATAAAGAATGAAAAAGAGGGAGAAACAGAAAGGGACTGAGAGACAGACAGACAGATAAAGGCAGAGAGAGAGAAAGAAGAAAATATCTGAGAGTAAAAGAGGGGGAGGGATAAGGAGTAAGAGAGAAAAGAAGAGGTATTATTCATAATTCTAATAATCCAATTTTTTATTCAATTCGGTTTCAAAACAGAATTCATTTCCGTCTTATACTTTAAGAGCCTAAGGGGCTAAAAAGATTGGTTTATACTTTTCAAAATATGGTTTGCTTTATTTCTTTTCGCATGCAATACATACTCGCGCTACAAATATTTGTCTGTAAAATTTTTGTCTTTCTGTCTGTCTTTTTATCTATCTCTTTGTTTCAATAAAGGTCTCTCTCTCTCCTCTTCTCCTCTCTCTTCTCATTCTCACTCTCCTCTCACTCTCACTCTCTCTCACTCTCTTCTCATCTCTCTTCTTCTCCTCTCTCTCCTCTCACTCTCACTCTCACTCTCACTCTCCTCTCACTCTCACTCTCCTCTCACTCTCACTCTCTCTCTCCTCTCATCTCACTCCTCTCTCTCTCCTCTCTCTCTCTCTCTCTCTCTCTCTCTCTCTTATATATATATATATATATATATATATATATATATATATATATATATATATATATATTATATATATATATATATAATATATATATATATATGAATAATGACAGGGATTCGAACCCCCACCGCCATTGCAAAGAAATCACAAGACGGGCACTCTATCCACTGATACACGACCCAACAAAAGAAATGTGCAACTAGGAGCTTACTAGCATCCATAGACATTATCTATCTACTCATACATGAGTAAGAATAGCGAGGTTTTACACACACTCCCCGTGGGCACTCGGTATATATAGAAAGAGCAGTTCAAATCCCAAATCAGATATCCTGAGGTGTATTCAATGAAAGATGGAATAATGCAATTCTTTGCATATATATAGTATATATATATATATATATATATATATATATATATATATATATATATATATATATATATATATATATATATATATATATATATATATATATATATATATATATATATATATATATATATATGTATATATATATATATATATATATATATATATATATATATATATATATATATAATATATATATATATATACTATATATATATATATATATATGTATATATATATATATATATATATATATATATATATATATATATATATATATATATATATAATATATATATATATATATATATATATAATATATATATATATATATATATATATGTATATATATGTATGTGATGTATATATGAGATAGACTCTCTCTCTCACAATTTCCTTTAATGACGAAGCGCAGCTCTCCCCCCACCCCCCCCCCCCCCACCCAAAGCAAGGACCGCCTCCCCCTCGCGTGCCTGTAATTAAAGGTCTGGCTCAGCCCGGCTCGCCTAGGCCTACCGCCGCCCTGCGCCTCCGCCCGGGCTTGGGAGATCAGCAGCTGCGGGAACAGGCTTCGCGGCAGGCAGTCACGGAGCCCCCTCGCTCCCTCTGGCTTTTCCCTTTTCTCGCTTTGTCTCTCTCGCTTTGCCTTTTTGTTTTGGTTCTGTATTCCTTGCTTTCTGTCACAGTTGAAGACGTACATTTATGTGTTATATTCCC
>NW_020872201.1:252202-254702 GCF_003789085.1 Penaeus vannamei
ATAAAAGAAAATAATCAAATGAAAGGTAAAAAGGAAAGAAAATAATCAAATGAAAGGTAAAAATAAAAGAAAATAATAAAATGAACGGTAAAAAGAAAAGAAAATAATAAAATAATGTGTAAAAAATATCGTAGGTGCGCATGACTGTATTATGACAGTGCATGACAGATATTGCATGACTGTCGGAATGATGATTATGAAAATATATACTGGTGGTTATGATAATAGTCATTATGGTGATGATGGTGATACTTTCAGCCAAAAAGTTGTGATTATGGTGCTAATGATTGTTCGAAGGCGTGGAAATTATTCGTTATAAAATCGTTTTGGTTCTTGTTACTATGCTTGTAATTATAATGTTGTTTGTGTGCTTATTTTTATTATTACTGTTGCTGTCGTCGTCTTTATTGCCATTTATCTATTATCATTATCATGTTTTGTCATTATTTTATCACTTTATCATTATTATTGCTCTTATTATTGTTATCATCATTATTATCTTCAGTAAGAACATTGTTGTTGTTGCTGTTGTTATCATTCTCATTATTATTGTTACTATTATTATTGTTGTTGTTATTATTATTATTATCTTTGTTATTATGATTATCATCATCATTTTCATTACTACTATTATTATTGTCTTTATTACTATTATTATCATTCATCATATCATTATCATCATATCATCATCATCATCATCATCATCATCATCATCATTCATCATCATCATCATCATCATCATTATCATTATTATTATTATCATTATCAGGATTATTATTATTACTATCATCATCATCATCATTATGATCATTATTGTCATGATCATAATCATCATTATTTTGTTTACCATTTACCGCTATTACTATTGTTATTGTCGTCAATAGTTTCATTTTATTATTAGATTATTATTCCTATTGATCTCATTATTTAAATTACTTCTGTTATCATTATCATTAATCATTATTGATGTTAATTTTTATATTATTACCATTTCAATGGTACTATTATTATAAATATTGCAATTATCATTATCATTATTACAATCATCGTCATTATATTTCTCAATATTATCATCATGGCTGTTTTTATTATCATTATTATCATTGTTGTTATGATTAATGTTATTATTATTATTATTATTATTATTATTATTATTATTATTATTATTATTATTATTATTATTATTATTATTATTATTATTATTATATTATTATTATTATTATTATTTATTATATTATTATTTATTATTATTATTATTATTATTATTATTATTATTACTATTATTACAGTACTATTGTTATTATAATCATTATATTGTTTCATTATTGTTTTTCATATCATTATCATTATCATCACTAGCATAGTCATTATCATTATTATTTTATTGATATTATTATTATCATTATCACTACTACTGTTTTGGTTTATGTTGTTATAATTATCATTATTATTGTCATTACTATCATCATCATTATTATCATCATTGTTCTTGATATTCTTATCTTTTTGTTATTGCTTTTATTTTCATTATCATTATTATTTTTCTTGTTTTTATTATTATCATTATTGGTATTGTTATTATCATTATTGTTGGCATTATCATTATTTTATTATTATTATATTTTATATATTATTATTACTATCATTATTATTATCATTATTGTTTATATAATTACTACTACTAGTAGTACTACAATCATCATTATTATTGTTATTGTTAATAACATTGTTATTAGTGTTATTATTGTTATAGTTCTTGTGTTGTTGTTTTTGTTATTCTTGCTGTTATTTTGTTATTATTTATATTAATAGTGTCATTATTATCGTTATTGTTATTATTATCATGGTTATCATTTTCATCATTCGGTTATTATTATCACTATCATTATATATATGTGTGTGTACATATATATCATCATCATCATTATCGTTATTAGTAGCAGTACTGTTATCATTTTTTTTATTATTATTATCATTGTTAATGTTATTAGTATCATTATCATTCCTATCATTATTATTGTTATCATTATTGTTATAATTTTTCATGTTATTATCATTAAATCATTATATTATTATCATTACTATAATTGCTATTATCATTATCATTATTAGTATTTTTTTGTTACTTTTAACGTTTTCATTATTGCTATTATTACTATTATTGTTGTTAACATCACTATGAATAATGATGTTATTTTTATTGTTATCATTATCATTATCGTTATGTTATCATTTTATTATCATTATTATATTATAGCATTATATCTTTCATTATCATAATTATATTATATAGTTATAATTATTATTGTTATTGTTGTTGTAGTTGCTGTTTTATCATCATGAGTGCAGTATTTTTTAGTATTGCAATATTTAATGTGTCTAATATCATTACGTTATTATGATTATTTCATTGTTTTTGTTGTTGTTGCTGTTAATATACATTTTCCTATCATTACTATTGTCTTTTACTGTTGTTTTTAATATCATTATCATTGTCATC
>NW_020872201.1:259702-264702 GCF_003789085.1 Penaeus vannamei
CATCCGGCTGTAAATACGCTTTGGAGAAGGATTTTGTATTATTAACGGATTATTTTCTCAAGGAAATCGATTCAAGAAGGAAGGTTTTGAGGATGGTCGGAGTAGGAGTTGGGGGGGGGGAGGGTGGCGCAGGTGGGGGAGGGGGAGAGGGGACTCTAATGGGGGGGGGAGGTGGGTGGGTAGGTGGGGAGGGGGGGAGGAGGTGGGGGGGAGGGGAGGGGAGAGGGGGGGGGATGGGGAGGGGGAGGAAGGGGGGAAGGGGTGGGTTGTTGGGGTAGAGGAGGCAGCGGGAAGATAGGGACGAGGGGGAATAGACGGTGAATAATAGTTACAAAAACAAAGCAGCGAAGGCAAGGGACGATAAAGATGGTAGATAGAATAATATATTAATGTGTCCTCCTTGAATGGCTATCGATTTATTTATTTTTTAAGTGACTTTGTCTGAATAAATTCAATGTCTTTACGTTATTCAAAATATAGCTCATGCGACCAAATGCATATTTACTCAAAAGAACTAAAAAAAAACAAATAAACTGTACTTTTGGTTTAGATTTTAGTCTCCAGTTACCTGTGTGTATAACAGACTAGCGTGACAGAAACCATTATAAAAAAAAAAAAAAAAAAAAAAGTTCCGTTATATGTACATTCCTCATTCTTTAAAATTCTAGAAAACATTTGTGAACACTTCTATTCATGTTTGTCTTTATTGCTGTTGGTATCTTTATCACAATTTACACTTGTTTCTTATTCTTCTCTTGCTGTTGACAATGGCTGTATTTCTGCAGAATTTATTATTGTTATTGTTGACATTACTCACAAACATTCGTGTTCCTTGTCATGGCCTATTTCGCTTGTATTTATCACTGCGAATTTAATCATAATAACTAGGATGACAATGATGATATCAGGAGTATCGAAAATTATAACAATAATAATAATTCTGATAATAACAATAATGATATTGATATTAATGATAACAATAATTTTAGTTATAACAATTATAATGATAATATTGATAACAATGATAATAATAATAATGATCGTAATAATGTTCATGATAATCATAACAATAACAGCAAGGAGGATGATAGTAATTATAATAGCAATATAAGTAATGATAATGATAATGAGGATGATGCTACAATAATGATGATTGAAATGATAATGGCAATGAAAAAACAATCGTGATAATGATAAAGATAATGAAAATAACAATTATTATAGTAATGATTATGATAATACAATTAATACAAATAACGATAATATTCCACATCATTTTAGTATCATTGTTACCATAAATCTTATCATTATCTTTATTGTTATCATCATTATCAACATCATGATTGCTGCTGCCATTATTATCATTAGTATTATTATGATAGTAATCGCCACATCAATAGTAATAGAAATGGTAATATAAATAGCAATGATATGATGATTTCGTTAATGATGGTGATGATAGTAATGATAATAATTATGACAGTAATGACAACAATGATAATAATAATGATAGTAATAACAATGATAACATCCTGTAGACACTGTTACCATTATTAATATTACTAATGTTATAATTTTCTTTACCTACTTTTCCTCATATCATTATCAATGCAATGGTTTCAATAAAGTTGCTAAATAAACTGTTTACCTTCACCATTTTCTCTCAATGGTTCTATAAGCAATCATATTACACATCATGAATATAAGAAAAAAAACACTCCATTGAAATATTTATAGATTTACGGTTATGTTAATCCGATAAGTCACGCGGATCAAATAAAAAAAGTTGTGGCAGAGTGTTGTTTTGTAGTACACATATTTCCATTGTTCTCATTATCATTATTATCATTAATGTGATTGTTTTTGGTGATGCTATTGCTACCTATACTCTTCTAATAGCAGTGGCAGTCCTAGTAGTAGTAGTATCGGTTTTGTTATCACAGTTGCTCTTGTTATCACTAATACTATTAGCATAAATTATATAATGATGATATATCACTATTATTATCATGGTTGTTATTATCATTATTATTATCAGCAGTAGTAGTAGTAGATGTTTTCCATTGTTATTATTATAATTAATATCATTATTGTTGTTATTACCATTATATTCATTATTCATATTATTATTACCACTATAATTATCACTATTATTATTTTATTATTATCATTATCACTATCTTCATTATTGTTATTGTTGTTATCGTTGACCACCATAAATGAATAGCAGGATTAACGAAAATTTAGTAATCAAAGATTATGATGTTCATTTTAATGATGATAATGATAATTATTATGATATGATAATGAAAAATTATAATTATGATAAGAATATAATAAAAATGATGGGAATGATAAAAGTAATGATATTGATGATAGAAATAATAACTGTTATGATAATATTGATGGTAATGATGATAGTAATAACCATAGAAATAATGATATATTATGAAGAGATTGATGATAATGAATATGATGATAATGGTGATGATAACGATAGTAACGATGATAATGAATGATAATATAAATAATGATGATGATAATGATATAGTTATGACAATGATGATAATGATTAATGATTAATAATATGATATTGCTGATAATGTAATTGTAGTGGTATTAGTAATAATGATGATGGATGAATGAATAATAATAATAATAATAATGATAATAATAATAATAATAATAATAATAATAATAATAATAATAATAATAACATTTAAAAGTAATAACAGTACTAATAAGAATAATGATAATACAACATTCAACATTTTAGTATCATTGCTATCATAGATTTTATTATCATTATTCTTATCAATGTCATCAATTTTATCCTTAAAGCTGTTGTGTCTGTTGTTATTGTTATTATCATTGGTATTATTATTATATTAGTAAATTTAATAAGAGAATCACTTTTGATATCTTAACAATAAGGATGATAATGGTAAAATGAAGAATAACGATAATGTTTATGTTGATAATGGTGATGATAATAACATAATGATATAGTAATGGTAACAATGATTATGATAGTAATGGTAACAATGAATGATAGTAATGGTAACAATGATTATAAGAGCAATAACAATGAAAATTAGGATAACAAAAACACTGATAACATCTTGTAGACGTTGCTATCATTATTCCTATTTCTTGTGCTATAATTTTCTTTGCCATTTTTTCTTGTAAGTATCATTGCAACAGCATTATTATCCAATTATAAGTGCAAAGCTCTCAGTGACTATTTTCTCTTAATGGTTCTGTAAACAATCATAAATTAAAAAGGTATATATTCATTGAAATATTTTTAGATTTACAGTTAAATATCTCAGATATGCTTAGAGGATTGCATTAATAATAATAATAATAACAAATTGTGACGGTGTGTTGGTTTGTATACTTATTATTATGCGCATTATTATTGTTATCATTACTGTCGTTGGTGTTGTTATTGTTACTGATATTGTTGTTGTCATTGCTAACAACAGCAGTGACAGTATTATTGGTAGTTATCATAATTACTATCATTATCTCCAATACTACTATTATCGTTACTAATGTGATAGAAATGATAATGATAAATCACTATTACTGTTATTGTGACTGTTACTTTTGTCATTATTGCTATTGTTATTATCATTATTGTTTTTATTATTATTATCACTATTATCATTGTTGTTATTATCATTATCATTATCTTCATTACTATTGTTATTAATAATAATGTTGATGATATTTTTCCTATTATTAGCATTAGCATCTATATTACTATCATTATCATCATTATTAATGTTGTTGTTGCTGTTGTTGTCATTAGAGTTATTAGTATTAGTATTCTTATTATTAGAATTATTATTATTGTTATTATTATTCTTGTTATTTTCGTCATCATCATTATTTTGTTATTATTGTTATTATTATTAATTATTATTATTATCCATTGATATTATCATTGATAATTATCATGATTATGATTATTATCACTATTATCATTATGATGATAATAATTATCATCAAAACTATCACAACTATTTTCAATATTATTTTTATTGTGATCGATTTTGTTGTTAATATCATTATCGCTGATATTGTCATTATCATTATTATTATCATTATCAATATTACTGGTCTTTTTACAATTATTGATATTACTATTGTTATTCCTGTTGTTGTTGTTGTCATCGTTATTGCTATTATCATTATTATTATTATCAGTGAAATTATTTTTATTGTTATTATTATCATCATCATCATCATCATCATCATCATCATCATCATCATCATCATCATCATCATCATTAGTATAATCATTATTTTAGTAATAGCAGTAGCAGTATAGTAGTAGTAGTATCATCATACTATCATTGTTATCATCATCACTATCATTTTTATCATTATCATCATTTCTCATCCTCATGGTTATTCTCATCATTGTTAGATTATGATCATGTTCATTGCTATTGTTATTATCAATATTAGTAGCATTGTTATTATCATTAATATTACTATCACCATCCTTATCAACATTAACATAATCATTATCACTATTCCTCTTGATATTAATATTACTCATGCATTGTCTGTTCTCATCATCATTGTTATCATCATGTTCCTCACTCTGAATCTTCCGCAAAACCGCCACTGTTATCGTTCTTATCTAATCGGCGCTATCTCTGCTGTGAATGAATTTGTGAATGAAGTTGTCCTCCGGCTGTGTCTTCCCCGAGTTTCTCCTTCATTTTCTTTCTCTAACTCAGATCTGGTATAGTTTAATAGCAGTCCTTAATATGTCAGCTGTTTAACAGGAGGAGATCGCCCTTGCTCGGGAAAGGACCATGAATTGTAAATAGTCTTTATATATCCACACATACACACTCATATATATATATATATATATATATATATATATATATATATATATATGTGTGTGTGTGTGTGTGTGTGTGTGTGTGTGTGTGTGTGTGTGTGTGTGTGTGTGTGTGTGTGTGTGTGTGTGTGTG
>NW_020872201.1:277202-279702 GCF_003789085.1 Penaeus vannamei
AGATATATAATAATAAATTCATCTGAGAAAATTGTAGATTGATTAAGTAGGAATAGACGATAAAAAAAATAAAAAGAGAGAATACCGGTAATTAAACAAAAATGCAAGATAGGAAAAACGAAAAATAAGAGGAAATAATAATTAATTGGCAACTGAATGTGATAAGACATTAAGACATGAGGATTTTTTAAAAAGTAAATGAGTGATTTCAGTTTTTTGTAAGTGAAGCTACGAAACAAAAAAATATTAATGCGATCTGATTTCTATATTCATTTCCTTTTTATTTATTTTTTTTTTTTTTGGATGGGGTGTAAGTGTTTTTTTTTTTTTTTTATAGAATTCTTCGTGATCGCCTTACTTTGTTTAAAGAAAAAGAAAAAGAAATACAAGAGGACTGCACATTCTGAAGATAATCCCCGAAAAAGAAAGTTAATTAATAATCGTTAGAATTATACAAGACAAAGAAATAGCGAGAGAGAGAAAGAAAGAGAGAGAGAGAAGAGAGAGAGAGAAGAGAGAGAGAGAGAGAGAGAGAGAGAGAGAGAGAGAGAGAGAGAGAGAGAGAGAGAGAGAGAGAGAGAGAGAGAGAGAGAGAGAGAGAGAGAGAGAGAGAGAGAGAGAGAGAGAGAGAGAGAGAAAGAGAGAGAGAGAGAGAGTAGAGTAGAGGCCGAGGGGTAAACGAAAGAGAAAGAAAGAAAAAAATGATAAAGAGAGGGAAAAAATAAAAAGGTGATTACTCGCTCATCATAATTACCTGGCCGATGGGGGGGGGGGGAGAGGAGGAGAATGGCGGGAAGGGGGGGGGTTCTCTCTCGTGTGTTTTGTACTTAAATTTCTTTTTTTGTTTTGTTTTTTAAATTCTTTTTTATTCTTTTGTTTCTTTATGTCTCTTTGTTGTTGTTTTTGTTTTTTATTCGTTACTTGTTTTGTTATCATTTGTTCCTGTGTTTTTCTTTTCTTCTCTTCTCTTCTTTGTCTTTCTTTGTTGCTCTTTTGATCTGTTATACTTCTTTATTTTGTTCCTCCTCCTTTTTTAATCATTTTTTTCGTTTTTTATTATCTTATTTCTCTTTATCTTCCTTTTCCTCCTCCACTAATCATCTTTTCCTTTTCTTTTCTTTCAATATTTTCTTCTCTTTCCGCTTCTTCCTGCTTCGTTATATCATTTGATGATAACTTAAAATAACATTTAATGATGAAAAATAACATCGACGGTAATGTTGACACTAATATTGTAATAAAAATAGCAACAATAGAGTAAATTAGAGTGATGATAGAATGGAGATAATGATAATGTACAAAAATCACTCGCATGCCAGAATAATGATAATAGAGATGATAAAGATTATAATGATAATGATAAGGAGGATGATAACAACAGCAACAAAAATGATAATAATAATGGTGATAAATAAAATGATAATGATAGGGATGATGATGATGATAATGATAATAATAACAACAATAATAATGATGATAATAATGTTAATGATCGTAATGGTAATGATATTAACATTAAAGTATAATAATAAAATGATAATACTAATAACAAAATAATAATAATAGAAATAGTATTAATAACAATCATAATGATAATGATAATAATGATAATAATAAATGATGATGATGATGGTAATAATAACGAAAGTAATGATAAGAATAACAATGATAATAAGTGATAACGAAATGATGATGATAATAATGATAATAAGATAATAATAATGATGAAGATGATAATGATGACGATAATAATACTAATATACGACTAACTAATATAATAATAATAATAATAATAATAATAATAATAATGAGATGATGATGATGATAAAATACAATAATAATAATGATAATAACAATAATGATAATGATAACATCAAGTACGATAATAGTAACAGAAGAGATAACAACAATAACGAACTCAATTGGTCCTTCAACCACAGTCAACCCACACCAAGTTTCACCACAATCCACTGATAACTTTTAGCTCACTGTTGCTAACTAACCAACGCGCCACTCAAGGCCTCAGCAGCTTAACTAGAGAGCCAGGAAATCAACCATTTAACTAAGGGAGCAAGAGAACAGCTAATTAAGGAGAAAGTTGGGATGAATATGGAATAGTGGCGAGCTAGTTCTGGCTGTGATGATAGGAGTGGGAATCATAATAATGGTGAAGGTGGCGGTTGTGGTGATGAGAATGAGGGTTGTTATGATGGTAATGAAGAGATGATATAATGGCCGATAGAAAGAGGGAAGAGGAAGGGGAGACAAAGTCAAGAAAGGAGGAATAGGAGGGTGATATGATAATCATAATGGTAAGGATAACGGTGATGATGATACGTGTTAATTGTAATGATGATAATTATAATGGCAAGGATGACGGTGATAATGATACGTATTAATTGTATTCATAGGAATAATTAGAAGATGAATGAAGGTGATAATGATAATAATTGTAAACATTATAAAAAAATGATAGTGAGTATGGTGATTATAATGGTAA
>NW_020872201.1:307828-312828 GCF_003789085.1 Penaeus vannamei
GGGTTAATGCAATAAAAGATTTTTTATTTTTTTTTTTATTTTATTTATTTATTTTTTTTGTTTGTGTGTGTGTGTGTGTGTGTGTGTGTGTGTGTGTGTGTGTGTGTGTGTGTGTGTGTGTGTGTTGTGTGTTTCGTATTCCTTTTTTTTTTTTTTTTTTTTTTTGTAAGGGACTACTGATGACTTAGATATTGTTGGATGAATTTCACTACATGTGTCTCCTCGAAACAGTAACCTCATATGTTGGTAATATAGCACAGATGTTTTCTGTTATTGGCAATTGCAGTAGGATCAATAACCTTCATACGAATACACTTGAAGTTGTCGTAATATCGTACTATAGTGACAATATTGTTGTACTAGCCAATTGTACGTTGAACTACATGTAATCGAATTGTTATTATTTACAATGATCTGTATGAATAAAATTGGTTAGCACCAGTTGAATGAAAGGAAATATTATTAAACAAATTAGTATTGTTCAGTATTATCACTGTTCTCCTAATAATCACTCTCTCTCTCTCTCTCTCTCTCTCTCTCTCTCTCTCTCTCTCTCTCTCTCTCTCTCTCTCTCTCTCTCTCTCTCTTCTCTCTCTCTCTCTCTCTCCCTTCCTCTCCCTCCCTCCCTTCTTTCACTTTCCTCTCCTTCGCTGGTTCCCCCAAAGGAATAAGATCCTCCGCGGGGAGTTAGTAAAACATGAATCTAATATCACATTCCCATCGACATTGAAAGCCACTGCGTATTTCATTGGTCTCCGCCACTGCCGCCGACGACAAACAAATTACGTCTAAATCTTGCGGATTTCCGTGTCTCTCCACCACGGCAACCCTCCCTTGAAGAAGGCAATATTGGCGTCTCTAAAAGTAGCTGTGTTTTGTGTGTTTCGGTTTTAGGTGTATTTGCTTCCGGAGTTTATTGTTGTAGATAAGGGATTGTGGGGGTGGGAAGGGGGTGGGGAGTTGGACTGTTCGTATTTTTTTGGATTAAGTTGGGATTTCGGAGATTAGGTTTGGATTAGGGTTAATGTGGTGGTCAGGGTAAATTGTGTGTGTGTGTGTGTGTGTGCGTGTGTGTTGTGTGTGTGTGTGTGTGTGTGTGTATTAAGCTCATAGGTAGTACCAACATAGTCAGGATAAACGTTTTTTTTCTTATTTTCTTTTTTTGTATTGGATATGCTCAACAGGTAGCACCAATAAACTAATACGTAAATACATATACTTCTTTGCTACTACTAAATATGCTCAAGACGCAAATTAAGGATACCTCTCCCCCCCCCCCTGTTCCTCTTTCTCCAGCTGGCTTTGTATCTGCAGGTCTTCTATCTGTGGTCGGAAATTCAATCTTTGGAAGTGACAGAGAAGGATTTTGTCTAATGTATTCAGCCGTATAGATTCTACCTTTGAGATCACAAGCCCCGTCTTAATAATTCTTATAACGTCTTTGGAGATGTATATGAAATTGTATGTTATGTAGGGTTATAGTAAATTTCGAATGGTAATGTTAATAGAAAGGTAAGGTTATAGACTGTATCTTTTGGGGGATCGAAATCCATTGATTTGTATTTTTTAGTCCAATTATAAAAATAAGTTGAAAATTGGAGTCATTTGTGTTATGGCGTCAAGAAATTCAGAATCGTGTTCCTTTGTATTCTATAAACTAATTGCGTGTACATATTTCCTTAACGCAATTTTATTATTAACAAGAATTATGATTGAATCTTGTGTTCAATTTCTAGTCAGTATCCTTTTATCATTTGTTTCGAGCCATCTCTCGTTAGTGAATTTTTACCACATCTTTTCATTTTCTTTTCTCTTACTTCTGTCTCCTGTCTTTCATAACTTTTCCAGAAATCATAATAGTTATTTTTTCTTCTCTTTTCTTGCATTCTTCTCTTCCGCCTTTCGTCATCAGTTTCCGGAAACCCATAAAACTTTAACTTTCTTTCTTTCTTTCTTTCTTTCTTACTTTTTTATTATTATTCTTATAATCATTATTATTTTTTCTTACATTGCACCGGATTTCTTTCGTTTGCCTTCTGGGTCTAAATATAAATATTCTGTTATTCAGCTTTTCATGAACTGATATTCTCGTTGATGTAAGTTATTCAGTGAAGTAATTTCTTGAAAGCATTTTAATTTGGCGTAAACGAGACTGAACTGATATCAATTATATTTTGGCGAAATGTTTGTTTTGTTTACCAAGAATGCGTAAAGTCGGAATGGAGGTTTGTTTAGATAATTGTTTTTGATACTTTTACCTGAATCTAGACGTATTTCCACAATTTCCGTTGTAAAACCCCAAATTCAGTATTTACCAACACATAAACACACACGCACGCCACACACATATACGCAAGCACATACACACACAGACACACACACACACACACACACACACACACACAGACACACACACACACACACACACACACACACACACACACACACAAGCACACACACATAGACACACACACACACATGAAAAGCACACAGACACACACGCACACCCACACATAAACCCAAATCCACACACAAACACAAAAACACGCACATATACATTTTTAAAACACAATACCATTTTAACACAATTCCCCCATATATACGCATTCCAATCTTTCATCGTTACAGCATTCCTCTAAGGTAAATCCAGCCTCAACTCTTCCCAAGGCCCACATTCTGGAGGTGAATCCCCCCCCCCCCCCCTATTTTTATCCCCTCCCCCCCGCCTCCCCCGCCTCTCCACCGTAAAAATAAAAATCGCTACCTTTTCCGAAAATGATTTCTAACCTCCCTTTCCCCCCCCCCCTTGGCTCTTTTACCCCCGTCGAAAGTGACGCCCGCGGACAAAATACAACAACAAAACTCTTGAGGAGGACACGGCCTGAAATTCCTCTCCAGTCGTGTGTTTGTGTGACAAGTTTCATTTCGCTGCGGTACGGATGCATTAGCCTGAAAGGACGTTCGGGTTGGTTTACATTAGGATAACACGGGGCTTTGCGTCCCTGGGTGGGGGTGCGGGCCAGCGCCTTCGTCTTACTCACTTGCTGATTTTTTTTTTTTTTTTGGCGTGTGTTTCGTATTTGTGTTTTATGTATAAATACACCACACACTCATATGTATGTGTAGATATATATATATGTGTGTGTGTGTGTGTGTTTGTTTGTGTGTGTGTGTGTGTGTGTGTGTGTGTGTGTGTGTGTGTGTTGTGTGTGTGTGTGTGTGTGGTGTGTGTGTGTGTATTATGTATATATGTATTTACATACACACACACATACACACAACACACATAACACACACCACACATATACATATATATATATATATATATATATTATATATATAATATAATATAATTATATTTTGTAAGAATTTGTGGTGTGTGTGTTTGTGTCTCTCTCTCTCTCTCTCTCTCTCTCTCTCTCTCTTCTCTCTCTCTCTCTCTCTCTCTCTCTTATATATTATATATATATATATATATATTATATATATATATATATATATATATATATATATTATATACACACACACACATAATAATAATTTATTATAGCTGATGTATAAGCTTATATCAAATTCAACACACAGACACACTCAACCCCCTGCCCCCCCCCCACTCCTTCAACACACCCTGTACACCGAAAGACCCAACGATCCCTGTGTCTTAGGAGGAAAGAGGTCAGCTGATTAAGGGGAATCCCCGTCTTGACACACGGATCAGCTGAGGTAAACATCTAGATTTTCTCTCCTTAACGTACCTGCCTGATGCCTCGCTTTCGCATAAATAGAGCGCTCTTTTTCATAGAACGCGATCAAGGGGGGTTTTGTGAGAAGGGGGGAGGGGGAGGGGGGGAGGGTGTTGTGATGCAAAGGATGGAGTAGGAAGGGAAAAAGTGATGATAGTGATGTAGAAAAATGAGAGATGGTAAGTAAAAAGGATGATAATGATAATGGTAATGATCACAATAATGCAAGATAGTAATATAGTTAATTATAAGACCAATGGTAATGATAAAATTATGATAATGAAATCATAAGAACAATGATAATAATAGTAGTAATAATCATAATAATGATAATAATAATGAAAATAAAATGATACTAAGGATAATAATGTCAAGAATGATAAATATGTCAATAATAATTATAACAGTGATAGTGGAATGAATAGACAAATGAATAGTAAAAAAAAAGTTGATGTTTGTTGTGTATTTTTGTTCGTTATCTTCTGTTCTGATTTTTAAAAAAATGATGAATACTTTCCACTGATATTTTTTGATGAAAAACGAAAAATATAGCTATCATTACTTTATTGCTTTTCTTTCCTTTTTAAGTATTTTTAAAGACTTTCACTGATTACATAAATAGATGAAAAAGGATCAAATTGATACGTATCAGAGAGAGGAAGAAATAATGAAAAAGACAGAGAGATTTTTGCATCAGTTTATACTATTGTTAATTTTGTTTTTGTTTTTTTTTTTTTTTTGTAATTTGTTTTGGATAAAATTCTACGTCATTTAATTTACATGATTTTTACCGAAACTCTTTCCTTTCAATCTTTTATTCCTCTCTTTCATTCTTTCTCTTTCACGCATTTTCATCAGATAGAGTCATTTCATGCTTTTGCTCGTACTTTTTTAATTTTATTATTCTATTTATTATTATATATTATTATTTATTATTATTATTATTATTATTATTTTATTATTATTATCATATTATTATTATTATTATCATTATTATTGTTATTATTATGTTATATTATTTATCATTATTATTATTATTATTATATTATATTTATTATTATTATTATTATATTATTATTACATTATTATTTATTATCTATTACATTATCATTATATATTATTACCATTATTTTATTGTTATTATTACTTTTTATTTTTATTTTCGATTTCATTCTATTTTTCATTATTTTTTAATCATTTATTTATTATTTATTATTTTTTTGCGAAAGGCTGGTACTTTTGCGTCTCAGAGTGAAG
>NW_020872201.1:332828-335328 GCF_003789085.1 Penaeus vannamei
ATGAGATAAAGGAGGTAAACCACAGAGTTAACATGTGTAGGAAAATTTTCAAAGGCAAAGAACTCTTGGTAATCTAGCCCTCCTAAGGGAAGATGTCAGGGATGCCAAGTAAATTGCCGAGAACTTTAGGAAGGAATAGTGGCTGGCATGATGCGAGTCCTTTGGCCACCAGACAAGCATAACAGAGTTTTGGCAATAGATTAGATAAACCACCAACCCCTCAGTCCCAGATGCAGACGTCAAGAAGATTAATCAGAGATAAGCATGTTAGTGCTGATTTTTTTTTTCTCTCTTTCTCTCTCTTTTAGAACAAACAGAAACAATCTGCCAGCGGGAATAAGAGAAACCCAAGTATAACCACGACTAGGCAGACTTGATCTTATCAAACGCAGAGCAGTCAAGGCTGATAACTCAGATGCTATCTTCTCTTTGAGGAAACAGCAAAACATACAAAATATTATATGCTCAGCTCTAGACTCTGATGGGATCTCCTACTCCATCATTTCCCACCTAGGGCTGGTAGCTGAACTTCCATTCCTGCAACTCCAATAAGTCCTAGGAAGCTTCCATTCTACCCCAGAGCTGGAAGAGGGCTGACATACTTCTCATCCTGGGGAATTATCACTCCATCTCTTTCCTCAGCTGTCTGGTACTAAACCAGCTCCACAAGAAACTGAGACCCCAACATGAACACCTTGATGGATTCAAAATGGGCATGTGCACAGCTCACAGCAATAGCCACATTCTTAAGCATAACCAGCACTATCATATCGATGGTAGTATTCCTAGATCTGGAGAAGGCTTTAGAACAAGCAAGTCCTTTTGCTATTCAAGAGACCCTGATTCAGATGGGAATCAGTGGACAATTATTGTTCTGGATAGCGGACTATTTCAGGAACAGAACAGCCAAAGTCAGATTCCAAGGTCACCTATCACAGCAGATGCCACTAGAAGATGGAATACAGGTTGGGGCCCCCAGTCCAGCCCTTTTCAACACCCTAATGCCCTGTATTGTACCTTCCTGAGGGGTACGAGATTATCTATGCAGATGATCTTGCAAGCATCTCCACTGGTTGACACTGCCTAAGAAAAACCCAGCACTCTCCGGACATTGTGTCTGAGGAGTGTTGCAGGAAAAGACTAAAGATCTCAGCAGCTAAAACAAAAGCCATGGTTCTGAGACTCAATATACATGGTACAAATCTGCGTATCCAGGGAATGGACCTAGAGTGGGTTCAGTTCTTCTAATACCTTGGGGTATGGGACGACCAGGTTCTCTCTTTTCAAAAGGAGATCCAGTACCTGGTCAACCAAACTAAGCAAAACTGTCATGAGACCAATGACCAGGAGACACATAGGGGCAGGACACAAAGTACTAAGATCATTCTATGTACTTGCTGTCCATCCTATGGTATACTTCTGTCGCCCTGATTTCTACCAAGCCAAGACCAAGAGAAAAACTGGTTCCAAAATGAACCTGCCATGATCATTTGGAGTGCTCACAGATGGACGAAATTAGCGAACCTTCTCATGGAGGGAAACCTTCTGCCCTTGGACTCCAGAATAGATCTAATGACAATGCAGTCCCTTTCCAAGGTCATCCAGGCAGCCCAGAACACATATGAACCTCATTTACCCAGGTTATCGCCATGATAGAACTCCCCCGACGCTATAGAATCCCCGCTGTGGGCACAGACCCTGATCACCCTGATTTCAGTTATGAGTTATCACTTCTCCGGGTAATAAAACCTACTTCACAGATGAATCAGTCGCTCCTGCAAACCACAATGCAAGCACTGCCATTGCAGCAAAGGAAGCCACAAAATCCATGAGGATAAAATACAGTGCCTCATTGTTCCAGGCAGAAGCAGTTGCAATCATTTGAGCACTAGCCTGCATATTCCAGAGAAGAGGATATGTAAGCTAGGGATTTTAAGGCAGTCATTGATAGTCTACAGTACAGCATGCCCAACGACATCTATCTCCTGACCACTGAGTTTTCCATACCGCAGAGGATTTTTGCTCAGGGTAGAAGAATCACCTTAGACTGGGTCTCAAGTCACATAGACATCATAGGAAGTGATCTTAACCCTTTATAGGGTAAGAGTTAATGATATGTCAGTTCTAAATGGTAGGGGTATGCCCCAAAATTCCATGATCGTAAGGCATAAGTTCAACGCCACAGGACAAGCCACTCTCCTGTAGCTTTACAGAGAAAGTGAGAACCTCCCCTCCCCACCATATGATACTCATATGCCACTGGGTAACGAGCACTGGCACTGAAGTGTTGAGACAATAAACTATGCCAATAGGTGTTGCAAGGCCTGTGGGGAGCCAAACGCCATCTTGTTACACTTTATACAGACATGTGGGCATAATTTCTGAGACGGACAACCCTCCATAGCTGCTGGGCCAGTAAAAAGATTATGCCTCTTCCTTACATGGTGTTGACTGGAATGCATGTTGGCAACACGGTAAGCAGTGATAATGAATCAGTTGA
>NW_020872201.1:395328-397828 GCF_003789085.1 Penaeus vannamei
AGGGGAAGGAGTTTTTTTTAAGAGATGGAGAGAGGGTAAATGAAAGGAAACGGAGGGGACATAAAGAGGAAAATGGGAAAGGGAGAGGAGGCTCAGGGGAAAAGAGGAGATGGGAGAGGAACAAAGAGGAAGAGGGATTAAGAAAGAGGAGGAGGAAAAGAGAGGAGGGTTGGGCGTAACGTGCGAGGGAAGGAGAGAATTCAAAGAAGATACCGGAGTGAGAGAGTGCCAGTGGCGAAGGGGAAGAAAAAGGAAGAGAGACGCGAAAGGCAGAAGAAGTGGAAATAGGCAAATTTTTGCTGTTGTTATTCAGTGGAATTTCCTCGAGTCCAGAAAGGGCACACACACACACACGCATATATATATATATATATATATATATATATATATATATATATATATATATATATATATATATATATATATAATATATATATATATATATATATATATATATATATATTATATATATATATATATATATATATATATATATATATATATATATATATATATATATATATATATATATATATATATATATATATATATATCTATCTGTATTCATATATATACTGTTCGTGCTTATAAGTTGTTTCCTTGCAGATATTGATTGAAACATCAGTCACTGAAAAAATGGGATTTTATTTTCTTGAGTCAGAGTTGAGAACGGGTTCAGCGCCACTTCTCGTTCTTCTTTTCACTTTTTTAAAATTTCCCTTCGTTATGTGCTATCCCGAGTACGATATATTTGCCCTCAATCCATCGGAATACTATATATGTTTTAATATGAAAGGATATACACGTCTATGTATTATCCAGTACATCTTATCTTGCCCTTGTTCGCCACCCTTTTTTATGTCAGTGCGAACTCTTTTGCGTCTAGCATCACCCTATACAATATTATTCGCAAAGTCATTTTACCTGAAATTCAAATCAGAAAAAAATGATACTAATAATGAGAGGCAGAAGGGAAATCACAGCCCGGTCCCTCAAGGTAAATTTCCGACCTCCAATATTACTTCCGCTACAAGAAGCACAGACACGATATATTCCTCCGCCGGCCTTCGTACATGCGGTTGCCGTGGCACAAGGGCCATTGTTTCGTCGACACGGCAGCAATAACACGGCGGCCATTCAAATTACGTATTTGCAAATGCTCGCGGGGCGGACTCGCAGGCCGGCGAAGGTGAGTCCATTGTTGTGTATCAGCGTTATAGGGCTTTTGTTCTCGCTCACTTCGCTGCTTAACGCCCGCCTTCCCGACCGTAAAACTTGTCAGCAAAAGTGTTCGAGTTTAAATGTGGAAACAGACGGGCGTGTTTGGATGCGTCTGCGTCTGAGAGAATGTTGGCGAAGAGATAGATACATGTGTGTTTGTAAGAGGAACAGTGTGCGTGCGTGTGTGCGTGAATATTTATGTGTGACTATGTGTGTGTAAGCCTTTTAAACACGTGCGTGAGTGCATACGAAACTTTTCTCGACGCAAAACAAACGCGTCCTCGCCGAATTTCTTGAACAGCCCTCCGCCAGCAGCGCCCACAATGGCAGCCGGAAAATAACAGAGAAGGAAAGAAAAAGACAAAGTAAGATTGAGACGTCAGCTCCCAAAAGAAGATTCACGAAGGCTGTCTCCCTAATCCATCCAGATCTTCCGCGATGCGAATCCACCCACAGGAACGCCTTATTAAGAGCCTGATTCGACGCTCGCTGATTCACTCCCAAGCTTATTTCCGGGTTCGGGTACGGCCAGGTGGATGGCGTTACCCGCACGCCGCCTTCCAGCAAAGGGAAAGATTAGGGTAATGCTTAGGATAAGGATAAGGAAGTGAAGTAAGAGAATGTGGGAAGGACGAGAAACAAGTGAGAGAGGGGAATGGAGGAATCAACGGAGAGGGAGGGTCCGTAAAGGGGTGGATGGATGAGGGAGAAAGGGAGACACGTGGGCCGGCGGAAGGAAAACTAGGCGAGTGAGACATACAGAAAGAGAGAAGCAGACAAGGAAAATATTTTTTGAAAAGTTTTTTTTTTCAGAGAGCTACGGCGCGATAGAAGGGTGAGAAAGAGATGGGTGAGAGAGGGAGGAGGAAAATGAGAGAGGGGAGGAGGAGGGACGGAGGGAGAAAGAGAGAGAGAAAGAAAAAAATAAGATGGAAATAGAATAAAGGCGAAAAAAAGAGCAAGCGAGAGTGCGAGAGAGGGAGAAAGAGAAGGGGGGGGGGAAGCATTACTTGTATTCCGAATGTCACGCGATACCGAGTCAAGAGCGAATCTACCCGACCGGAGGACGCCATTTTCGTCTTTCTGCGCATGTATCCAGAAGGTCGAGAATGGCGCGCCGTTCGCCGGGGGTGTTACGTGCCTGGGGGGAAGTTTTAAGCTGGTGCACTGCGGGCCTTGTTCATCCCGGCGTCCTTATTATGCCCCGTCCGTAATGAAGGGGGATCGGGAAATGGCCGAGCGCAAAATCCCAATCGGGAAGACATTAGGCGAAGAACGG
>NW_020872201.1:429292-454201 GCF_003789085.1 Penaeus vannamei
ATATATATGTGTGTGTGTTGTGTGTGTGTGTGTGTGTAATATATATAATTATATATATATATATATATATATATAATATATATATATATATATATAATATGTGTGTGTGTGTGTGTGTGTATAATATATATATATATATATATATATATATATATATATATATATATATAGTATATATATATATGTATATATGTGTGATTGTGTGTGTATGTATATATGTATATATGTGTATATAAATACATATATACATATATGTATATATTATATTATATGTATACATACATATGTATATGTTGTGTGTGTATATATTATATATATATATATATATATATATATATATATATATATATATATATAATTTAAGGAGAAAGAAATAAAATAAAAAAACAAACAGAAGAGAAAGAAATAAAGAGATAAAAAGAGAGAGAAGCAAACCCATTTCCACGCGAATTCTTCCACTAATGTCCTATTCTCAGACAAAATCTCCGTGTTTCCCAGTAATCCTCCGTCGCTGTCACAGGGAGTGTGCTTGCGGGAATTCGGGCTCCGTGTGCGTGTTTTGGTTGTGTGTGTTTGTTGTGTGTGTGTGTTTGGTTGTGTGTGTGTGTGCGTGTTTGGTTGTGTGTGTGTGTGCGTGTTTGGTTGTGTGTGTGTGTGCGTGTTTGGTTGTGTGTTTGTGCGTGTTTGGTTGTGTGTGTGTGTGCGTGTTTGGTTGTGTTGTGTGTGTTGCGTGTTTGGTTGTGTGTGTGTGTGTGTTTGGTGTTGTGTGTGTGTGTTTTGGTTGTGTGTGTGTGGTGTTTGGTTGTGTGTGTGGTTGGTTGTGTGTGTGTGTGTGTTGGTGGTGTGTGCGTGTTTGGTTGTGTGTTTGTGCGTGTTTGGTTGTGTGTGTTTGTTGTGTGTGTGTGTGGTTGTGTGTGTGTGTGTGTTTGGTTGTGTGTGTTTGTTGTGTGTGTGTTTGGTTGGTTGTGTGTGTGTGTGTTTGTTGTTGTGTGTGTGTGTGTTTGGTTGTGTGTGTGTGTTTGGTTGTGTGTGTGCGTGTTTGGTTGTGTGTGTGTGTGTTTGGTTGTGTGTGTGTTTGGTTGGTTGTGTGTGTGTTTGGTTGGTTGTGTGTGTTGTGTTTGTGTTTGGGCGTGTGTGTTTGGTTGTGTGTGTTTGGTGTGTGTGTGTTTGGTTGGTTGTGTGTGTGTGTTTGTGTTTGGGCGTGTGTGTTTGTTTGTTGTGTTCGTGTGTTTGTGTGTGTGTTTGGTTGTGTGTGTGTTTGGTTGTTGTGTGTTTGGGTTGTGTGTGTGTTGGGTTGGTTTGTGTATGTGTGTGTTTGGTTGTGTGTGTGTGTGCGTGTTTGTGTGTGTGTGTGTGTTTGGTTGTGTGTGTGTGTGTTTGTGTTTGGTGTGTGTGTGTGTGTTTGTGTTTGGTTGTGTGTGTGTTTGGTTGGTTGTGTGTGTGTTTGTGTTGGTTTGTGTGTGGTGTGTGTTTGTGTGTGTGTGTTTGGTGTGTGTTTGGTTGTGTGTGTGTTTGGTTGGTTGTGTGTGTGTTGGTTTGTGTTTGGGCGTGTGTGTTTGGTTGTGTGTGTTTGGTTGTGTGTGTGTTTGGTTGGTTGTGTGTGTGTGTTTGGTTTTGTGTGTTTGGTTGTGTGTGTTTTGGTTTGTGTGTGTGTTTGGTTGTTGTGTGTGTGTGTTTGTGTTTGGGCGTGTGTGTTTGGTTGTGTGTGTGTTTGGTTGGTTGTGTGTGTGTTGTTTGTGTTTGGGGTGTGTGTTTGTTGTTGTGTGGTGTTGTTGTGTGTGTGTTTGGTTGTGTGTGTGTTGGGTTGTGTGTGTGTTGGGTTGGTTGTGTATGTGTGTGTTTGGTTGTGTGTGTGTGTGCGTGTTTGTTTGTGTGTGTGTGTTTGGTTGTGTGTGTGTGTGTGTGTTTGTGTTTGGTTGTGTGTGTGTGTGTTTGTGTGTTGTGTGTGTGTTGGTTGGTTGTGTGTGTGTTTGTGTGGTTGTGTTGTGTGTGTGTTTGGTTTGTGTTTGGTTGTGTGTGTGTGTGTTTGGTTGTGTGTGTGTGTGTGTTGGTTGTGTGTGTGTTTGGTTGGTTGTGTGTGTGTTGTGTTTGGTTGTGTGTGTGTGTGTGTTGTTGTGTGTGTGTGTGTGTTGTGTGTGTGTGTGGGTTGTGTGTGTGTGTTTGGTTGTGTGTGTTGTGTGTGTGGTTGTGTGTGTGTGTGTGTGTGTGTGTTGCGTATTTGTGTGTGTGTTTGGTTGTGTGTGTGTGCTTGTTTGTGTGTGTGCGTGTGCTTAGCTATACGTGTGTGTGTTTGGTTGTGAGTGTTTGTCTGCGTGTGTGTGCATCCATGCCAGGTTACGTGCACGTCTATCCGTGTGTATGAGAGAAAGAGAGACGGGGGCAGCACACGTCTGTATATATATATGTATATACATGTACCTCTGTATATACACGCATGCATAATGCAGATTACGGTTATAATAATAAGTGTAGCAGCAAAAGAAGACACAGAACCGACCGCGGAAAAATGACCACCAATGAAATCCTTACCGACGCCCTCCTTCGCTCCCTGCAATTGCAATATACATTTTTTAGCAACATCAGCATAAGTGCTCCCGACCGCTTTATAGTATTCGATGTTCTTTGTTCGGGAAATGTGATTGTGTTAATGTTATGGTCAGCATGCCGCGTTTCGGGTGCGGAAAGGAGAGGAGGAGAAGAGAGAGGGAGAGGAGAGGAGAAGGAGAGAGGAGAGGAGGGAGGGAAAGAGAGAAAGAGAGGAGAATAAGGAGGAGAGGGGAAAGGGAATAAGAAGAGAGGAAAGGGGAATAAGGAGAGGGAGAGGGGGATAAGAGAGGAGAAAGGGAGAGGGGGAGAGGAGTAAGAAGGAGAGAGGGAGAGGAGTATAAGAAGGAGAGAGGAGAGGAGGAAGGAGAGGGAAATAAGAAGGAGAGAAGGAGAGGGGAATGGGGAGAATGAGAGGGTGGAGGGACGGAAGAAGGAAGTAATGGAGAGAGGAAGAGAGGTAGGAAGATTTAGAGAGAAAGAGAAAGGTAAAATATGGGATGAGGGGGGCAGAGGAGGGAGAAGGGAGGAGAGAGAAGGAGAGAGAGAGAGAGGGAGGGAAAGAGAGAGAGAGGAGAGAGAGAGAGAGAGAGAGGAGGATGGAGGAATAGAGAGAGGAGGAGGAATAGAAGCAGTAAGAAGAGAGAGAGAGAGAAAGAGAGACCGACGGCCAAAGAGAGGGAGAGATAAAGGAAGGGAGGTAGAAGAAGGAAGAGAGAGAAGAATGAATATTAATCCTATTTCCATCGCAGAAATGCTGAAACGTGAGTGGGTTTATGCATATAAGATGAGCTTATTATCTACCTGTGAATGATTCATCCTGAATCTAATACTGTTTGAGCTCCTCTAGTCACACACACGCAAACACAGAGACACAGACACACACACGCAAACACACACGAGAGACCACAGACACACAAACACACACACAAACACAGAGAGACACACACAACAACACACAAACACACACGCAAACACAGAGACACAGACACACACACACCACACACACACACACACACACACACACACACACAGCAAACACAGAGACACAACACAAACACACAGGCACACACACCACACATGTACCCACCCCTACCACACACACACTCATAACCCCCCACCTCACACATACACACACCACACACAACCCCCCCATACACACACACAGAAGCACACAACCCCACCACCCCCACCCCCACCCCATACACAAAAAACACATGCACAACCCTCCCCCCCCCCATAAACATGCACACACAGAAGCACACAAATCCCCCCGCACGCACACGCACACACACACACACACACAGGTAATAGCATACTTACACCAGACACGTTTCACTCCGTGTCTCTCGGCTTCGTATCGTATTCCGAATGTCGTGTTTTGTGTTCGTGCAAAAGCCGTGCATCTTTGGCTTTTTAATGGCTGTTGGTCTGACTAGCGTGTTCTGAGGTAGTGATTGATGTTGATTGGTGTTTAATGCGATTTGGATTCGGCAAAAAGAAGGAAAGATTAAATTATATGAATAATAAAAAAAGAGAGAGAGAGAGAAAAAAAAGTTGGATGGTTTGTTGACATTTTATGAAATTATATTCTGTATATTATTTTCGGGGTGTTGGCATCGTGTGCAGTTTCCATTTTGTATTTTTTTCTTTTTTCCAAGATGTCGGATGGCGTTTGTTGATATTTGCTGTAAATTTGGATTTTGTACAATGTATTTTTGTTTCAGTATTAGGATTTTATATGACGTTTCTTGATACTTGTGATTTTTATGTTTGTAAAAAAAGAAGAAAATCACAAAAATAATATCACGATTTTGAATTATGTTTGTTGATATTGTCGTGTAATTTGCATGTTGCCCGAAATTATGAAAAGGGATCTAAAAAAGATACACTTTGTTTTAGAGCACCCGCTTTTAATGTATCCTTATTTACATATCAATCAGGCATATATAGATAGATAGATAGATAGATAGATAGATAGATAGATAGATAGATAGATAGATAGATAGATAGATAGATAGATAGATAGATAGATAGATATAGATAGATAGATAGATAGATAGATAGATAGATAGATAGATAGAGATAGATAGATAGATAGATAGATAGATAGATAGATAGATAGATAGATAGATTAGATAGATAGATAGATAGATAGATAGATAGATAGATAGATAGATAGATAGATAGATAGATAGATAGATACGTGTGTGAGTGTGTGTGTGTGTGAAACAGAAGCGAAAAAAAAGCGCGGGAAAACTAAACCGTCGCTAACCTTTTATGGCGCGAAAATTCAAAGACAGAAATGATCTGAAACTCAGCGCCTTTCGAGAAATTGGATATATTGAGGCGGAATGGTCATCTTTTCTAATATTTGTATGCATCTATGACATCAAAACAGGGCCGTTGTGGAGTGAAAAATAAATGAAATAAGAGTAATCATGGTTTTAATGTCTGGGAGATTTTAAAGAGTGTGGAACTGAACACTAATTGTGAAACGTCGGTGACATCAATAACGAAAAGATTAGAAATAGAACAATAGTGATAGAAACAATATTTAAATCGTGGCTGCTATTCAAAGTATTAAATGAATGTATTAGTAAGCATTTAATTTTCTCTTTGAGTTCATAAATAAGAATATAGGCCTATGTCTTTCCATTTAATTCATTAATTCTGTCAAAAAACAATGCCATGAAATATTTCAAGTCTTAGGTAAACTTGTAAATTACCTGTTATGAAATTGTCATACGTAATTAAAAGTAAAATGTTATTTTCATCGTGCCTGAATAAACCATATTTAGTACCAGCATAACATTACATTTCTACCGCAGCTTCTAAAATGTTTTTTTCTTTTTTTCTCTCTTTTTATCTCAACCCTCCTGTCTCCCCCCCCCCACTCCTCCTCTCTCTCTTACCTCACCCTCCCTCCTCTCTTTTCTCTCCCCTCTCTCCTCCTTTTATCCCACCTTCCTTATCCCTATCTTCCACCTCCCTTCCTTCTCCCTCCCTCCCCTTCCTTTTCCTTTCCCTCCTTCCCCCCTTCCCCATCCCGTAATCCGCCTCTCCTCTCCCCCTTCTTCCTTCTCCCTCCCTCCTCTTCCCTCCCTTCCCTCCCTCCCTCCCTCCCTTCCCCATCTCGTAACTCCCTCCTCCTCCCTTTCCATCCCCATTCCTCCCATAACCCCCTTCCTACACCCCCACCCTTCCCCTCCTCCTCCTTCCGCTCCCCCTTTCTCCTCACCTTCCCTACCCCTCCCCCTTCTCCTCACCCTTCCCTACCCCACCCCCTCCCTTTCCCCCCCATCCCCATCCCTCCCATACTCCCCCTTTCTACATCCCCCTCCTCCCCCCTCTCCCCTTTCTACATCCCCGTCCTCCCTCCCTCCCCATCCCCTCCCTTTNATGGAAAGAAGAAGAGGAAGGAAGGGAAGAGGAAAAGTATGGAGTAAAAGAAGGGAAGAGGGGGGGGAGGTGAGGGGAGGATCAGAGCAAAATGAAGGATAGAAGTGGAAGAAGAAATGAAAGAGGGAGAGGAAGAGGAAAATAGAATAGAAAGAAGGTAAGAGAGGGGGAGGGATCAAGCAAATGAAAGATAGAAGTGAAAGGAAGAAATGAAAGAAGGTGAAGAGGCTCCTGTAATTTTGGAAAACATTCGCGAACATTATGCTAGGATCCCCACCCAAAAAAAAAAAAAAAAAAAAAAAAACTACACACTAAATAACCAACAATACGTGTGTCAGAATAATATCCACAAATCAGCTGGTTAACTGGTTCGTGTTGGGGCGAACTCACCCAGTTGGTCCAATGGAAGGATATCAAATCCAATGTTTATATCAATATTGGTCCTTTTTGTATTCTAAAAAAATCTTTCTCTCTGTTTGATTCCAGTTAAGCCTATCACCTTTATCTATCAGACATTAACTATAGCATCTCACCAATACGAAAATAAATAATAAAATATAATAATAATAATAACAATAATAAAATAATAATAATAATAATAATAATAATAATAATAATAAATAATAAAATAATAATAATAATAAAAATAATAATAAATAAAAATAATAAATAATAATAATAATAATTAATAATACAATAGACCTGATCAATACGAAACCGCAACAGCACACACCGCAACACGGCCCGCCTGTTGCTGCATTATTATATATTATATATATATATATATAATTATATATATATATATATATATTATATATATATTTATTATATATATATATATATATATATATACAATATATAATATATAATATATATATATATAATATACATATATATAATATACATATATTATATATATATGATATATATATAATATATACATATATTATATATACATATATATATATATATATAATATATATATATAATAATATATAATACATATATATAACATAATAATATATATATATATTATATATATTATATTATATTATTCTTATTTAGTATATATATATAAAATATTATATATATATAGTATATATATATAACATATATATATACAATATATATATACATATAATATTAATTATAACATAATAATATACAAATATATAATAATATATATATATATATATATATATATATATTATATATACATAATAAAATACATATAATATATATATATATATATATATATAATAATATATCATATATTAAATTATATATTATAAAATATAATATATAATATATATATATATAAAGAGAGAGAGAGAGAGAAGAGAAGAGAAGAGAAGAGAGAGAGAGATGAGAAGAGAGAGAGAGAGAGAGAGAGAGAGAGAGAGAGAGAGAGAAGAGGAGATAGAGAGAGAGAAGACAACGCCACACACACACACACACACACACACCACACACCACACACACACACACACACACAGCACACACACACATAGATTTATACACACCACATAGATTATTATATACCTATATATGGTATATATATATATAGAGACAGAGGGCAGAGATAGATAGACAGATAGAATAGATATATACGTGTGTGTATGGGTATGCATATATATTGTGTGTGTGTGTGTGTGTGCGTATTGTGTGTGTGTGTGTGTGTGTGTGTGTGTGTGTGTGTGGTGTGTGTGGTGTGTGTGTGTGTGTGTGTGTGTGTTGCGTGTTGTGTGTTTGGTGTGTATTGTGTGTGGTGTGTGTGTGTGTGTTGTGCTGTGTGTGTGTGTGTGTGTGTGTGTATGTCTCTGTTATGTGTGGTATGCGTAATGCATAAAACGTGTGTGTGTGGTACATGCGTATGTTGTAAGACAAAAAACCGTGAGAGAGAGAAAACAGAGAAAGAAAAAGACAGGAGACAAGCAACACCCCTAAAACTTCCCACAGGAACTTCCTACACACCCAAAAAAAAAAGAAAAAAGAAAAAGAAAAAAAAGGAAGCAAAACAACCTCCCTCTTGCAGAAGTCTTAGATAGCTCCCTCCCACTTTCGCAAAACGTAGCCACCGCCATCTGCAACAGAGTCTCAACATGATGTGCAACATGATCTGCTACCTCCCCACCCCCACCCCCAACCACCCCCATCCCCACCCTCCTCCTCCTCTTTATCTCCGAGCCTTGCACATCCCAAGGATACTCTTCTTTTCTTCCTTTTTTTTTCAGGCTAATTAATCCTGACAGAGAGTAAGAGAAGCATCATTACATTCTACGTTATCCAGACTAGGAGGAGCGGAGGCGGAGGGAAGGAGGGAGGGAAGGGGAGGTGAGGGAGGGGGAAGGAGGGAAGGAGGGAGGGAGGAGGGAGAAGGGAGAAGGAGAGGGAGCGGGGGAGGAGGAGGGAAGGAGGGAAGGGAGAGGGAGAGAGAAGAGAGCGAGAGAGAGGGGGGGGAGGGGGAGGGGGAGAGGAGAGAGAGGGGGGGTAAGGGAAAGGAAGGGAGAGAAAGAGAGACATGATAGATGTGTATCCACTCAAGGACATATATACACACTTCTCACCATCTACCTACACACACAAACACACACAGAAACACACACACACACGCGCATACACCACACATACACATATATTCCCCTCCTCACACACTCACACAAGCACACACATCCCCCTCCCAACCACACAGAAACACACACAACACGAAACGCACACTCACACACACAGAAACACACCACACGTAAACACACACAACCCCCTCCTCATACACACAGAAACACGCACACACACACACACACATCCCCCTCTCACACACAAAACACAAAACACACACACACACAAAACACACACACACATCACACACCCACATCACACACACACACAACACACACCCACGCCCCACACATCACAGACACACACAGAAACGCACACCACGCACACGCATGCACATACCCGTAAGTAACGTCCGAGAGTGCAACAGAGTGGAAGACGATGATACAAGGGGTAACAGGGTAGACCGACGGAATCAGTGTGATGTGTGTGTGGGAGGGAGGGAGGGAGAAGGGAGGGAGGGAGGGAGGGAGGGAGGGGGGGAGGGAGGGAGGGAGGAGGGAGGGAGGAGGGAGGGAGGGAGGAGAGGAAGAGGGGAGGGAAGGGAGAGAGGAGAGGAGAGAGAGAGAGAGAGAGAGAGTGAGAGAGAGAGAGAGAGAGAGAGAGAGAGAAGGGAGAGAGGAGAGAGAGAGACAGAGAGAGAGACAGAGACAGAGACAGAGACAGAAGAGAGAAGAGAGAGAGAGAGACTGAGCAATAGAGAAAGAGAGAGAGAAAAAAAGAAAATACCGACAGAACCGACAAAAACAAAAAAGGAAACAAAAAAAAAAAATCCAAAAAAAAAGGTAAAAAAAATAAAAATCGCGAAAACAAGAGAGAGAGAAAAATAAACAAAATAGAAGGAATCGAAACCGGCGGAAAGAGACTCCCGCACGCTAGAAAACCACCGAAAAAAAAAAAAAAAAAAAAAAAAAAAAAAAACAAAAAAAAAAAAAAAAAAAAAAAAAAAAAAAAAAAAAAAAAAAAAAAACACGACAAAAAAACCGCCATCACACAGACGCCGACAAGTGAAATACGGCCGAGTGATCTTACACACGAGCAGATCCGGGCAGTATGAGTGGCACAGTGCCATAGGGCGGGAAGGGGTGCCATGGGGGGAGAGGGGGGGAAGGGAGGTGACGAGGGGAAGAAGGGAGGAGGAAGGAGTGGGGGGGAGGAGAATGAGAGGGAGGGAGTGGGGGAGAAGAAAGAGAGAGGGAGAGGTGAGAGGGGAGGAGAAGGGGGGAGGAGAAGGGAGAGAAGGAGAGGGAGAGGGAGGAGGATGGGGAGAGGAAAGGAGAGGGTAAGGAACAGGGAGGTGGAAGAGGAGAGGGATTGGGAAAGAACAGATGAGAGGGGGAGAGGGCGAGGGAGAGGGGAACGAGAGAAGAGGAAGTGAAGAGGAGAGGGGAGAGGGGAAGAACCACTGAAAGAGTAGTACAGAGGGAAGGAGAGAAGGTAGGACTGAGGGAGAGGGAAGGTAAGGAGAGGGGCGAGAGGGGAGAAGGGAGAGGGGAAGAACCGGCGAATGAGAGAGGGAAGTCGCGAGGGCATGGCTAGGGGAGAGGGAGAGGGAAAGAGGAGAGAGAGGGAGGGAGGGGAGAGGAGAAGAAGGGAGAGGGGAGAGGAGGGGAAGGGAAGGGGAGAAGGGAGTGAAGAGGAGAGAGAAGGGGTAGGGAGAGGGGAGGAGAAGGGAGTGAAGAGGGGAGTGAGAGGGAGAGGGGAGAGAAAGAGGAAGAGGGAGAGGGGGAGAGGAGAGGGGAGACGAGGGAAGGGGGATAGGCTGTCCGACCGATATGGATGGCTTGATATAAAATAGAGAAAGATAGGGCCCGCGTTATAGATGGAGCTCCCGGCCTGCCAAAGACCCGTTATTTTTCATTAAAAGTTCGTGTGATATTCTGCTCTTCCCTCGCTTGTTTATCCGTCTGTCTGTTCGTCCCCCTTTCGTTTCCTTTGCCTCTGTTGGTCCTGTTTGTCTTTATCTTTTCCCTTTCCTCCTCCTTTTTTTCCCTCTCTGACTTCGTTGATGTTTGTGTTGTGAGGGTGTGTGTGTGTGTGTGTGTTGTGTGTGTGTGTGTGTGTGTGTGTGTGTGTGTGTGTGTGTGTGTGTGTGTGTGTGTGTGTGTGTGTGTGTGTGTGTGTGTGTGTGTGTGTGTGTGTCTGTGTGTCTATCCTCCCCTCCAGCTTCTCTATTATTTTATTTCCTATCCATGTTTTGTCCTCTCTCTCTCTCTCTTATTCTTCTCTGTTCCCCTCCTTCTTTAAATATACTTCACATTTATCCTTACTTTCCTTACTCTTTTATTCAATATACGAGTTCTATCTATCTATTTATCTACCTATCCATCCCTCTATTTATATACCCATCTTGTTCCTCCCCACCTTCCCGCCTCTTCTTTCCCTCATCTTCCCCTCTCTATCTCCCAACTTCCTCTCTCTCTCTCCTCTTCCCTTTCTCCCTCCCTTCCTCTTCTCCCCTTCCTCTCTCTCCACCTCTTCTCCCTCTTCCCTTTATCCCTCCCTTCTTCTCTCTCCACCTCTTCCCCCTTCCTCTCTCTCCACCTCTCCTCCCCTTCCTCTCTCTCCACCACTTCCCCTTCTCTCTCTCTCCCCCTCTCCCTTCACCCTCTTTTATCCCTTTAACAACGTCGGAAGAAGACGAATGATGGAGAAAGCGAGAAGACAGAGAATTGGGGAAATGAATAGGAATCGAAGTGAATGTGTCTTTGCAAGCACTTTCATCAACACCAACATCAACAAAGGGACGAACGACAATTATGCTTTCGCAATTGGTGGAGGAAATGCTATATATCATTAATTGAAATGCACATTTGATGAATAGAAATTGATATATGCATACGGACATGCATATATCATGCGTGTATACGTAGAGAAACACACGCATAAACATACAGACATAGGGACACAAATACACATACACACAAAAAACACATACACATACCCACCTAAAAAAAAAAAGAAACACGCACACATACACACACACTCACACAAAACACAAAACACCCATAAAAAAACACACACATGAAAACAAACACACACATAAAAGAGAAAAGAAACACTCAACATACAAACACACAGAGAAACACATCCACCCATAAAAAAGAAACGCACATAGAGAAAAAAAAAACAAACACACACACATACACAGAGAAACACACACACACACACACACACACACACACACACACACAGAAACACACACACACACACCCATGTACGTATCTCTAAAACATTAAACCCGACGACGGAAGGTGGGACGGAGAGGCACCAGCGGGAGCGAGAACCGGCATCGCGAAGCCAAGCTGAAGAAGCAATATCAGAAAATGTTGTGTAGGGGCGTCGAGGAGAGGAGGAGGGGGGGGCTGGGAGGGGGGGATAGGGTTGGGAGAGAGGGAAGGGGGGGGGTTGGGGAGAGATGGGGGGAAGGGAGGTTAGAGGGAGGGACAGGAGGTTAGAGGGAGGGAAGGGAGGGAGGTAGGGAGAGAGGGAGGGAGGGAAGGAGAGGAGAGGGGAGGAAGGTGGGATGGAGGGAGTAGGGAGAGAGGAAGGAGGGAGGAGAAAAAATGGAGAAAATGGAGGGAGAGCGAGAGAGGGAGGGGGGGGGAGGGAGAAGGTGGGATGGAGGGAGGTAGGGGAGAGGGAAGGAGGGAGGGAGAAAAGGAGAAAAAAATGGAGGGAGAGAGAGGAGGGACGGGAGGTTTGAGGGAGGAGGGAGAGGGAGAGAGGAAGGGAGAAGGAGGGAGGGACCGAGAGAGGGGGGAGAAGGGATGGAGAAAATGGAGGAGAGAGGGGGGTAGGAAGGGAGAGAGGAAGAGAGGGAGGGCGAAAGTGCGAGAAATAGGAGGTGGGGGAGAAGGGAGGGGGAGGGGAGGGTTTTGAGGGAGGGAGGGGGGGAGAGGGGGGGAGAGGGGAGGAAAGGACAGGGGAGAGAGGAGGGAGGGAGGAGGGGAGGGAGAGGAGGTTAGGTAGCGGAGATTCCTGAGACGTTTAGAATATTCTTAAGATAGTCCAGATCCGAAGAGGGAATTGAAGAGAGGATTGGGAGGAGGAGGAGGGGGGAGGGGGTTGACGGAGAAGAGGACCTGCGGAGGAAGAGGGGAGGGGGTGGGAGGCGGTGAGGAGAAGGTGAAGGAAGAAGTGAGAAGGGAGAGAGGGAGGGAGAGAAGGCGAGAGGAAAAGGAAGAGGTAGGAAAGAGAAGGAAGAGTTTGAAGGAGGGAAGAAGAAGTGTATAAGGGTGAAGCAGGTTGAAGGGCAGGCGAGAGGATGGGGAAGAAGAGGAATGGTAAGAGAAAAGCCAAGAAGACAAGAAAAAAATAGAAAAAAATGTCTCCTTGGTATTTTCTCATTTTCCTTTTTTTTGCAACCAAGTAAATACAGAGAAAAATAGGGGAAGACGGAAGACGAGAAAAAAAAGATAAGTAGATAAAAATAATCTACCTATCATCAATATTATTTTTCGGATAATAGATATTATCACAATCATCATAGGATATTGTTATCACTCGCCAACATATCACAACATATGACAATTCTGAAGGTAGGAAGTATGGATGGAGGTAGGTGCCCATTATCACAATAATTACACAATCATCATGACAGCCAGTAAATCACATAAACTATGTCTCCTTTATTTATTTATCTATATTTTTTTATTTATATCCATTTCTCTTATCTTTATTCCACCTTCCTTTTTCATTTTCTTCCTCACAATCAACCTTGTTTCTCCTCTGTTTTTCGCTTCTCTGTCTCCTATGTTTTCCTTCCTGTTTTCTCCTCCTATTCTTATGCTTCCTTCCTATTTCTTCTTCCTATTTTTATGCTTCCTTCCTATTCCTCCTCCTATTCTTATGCTTCCTCTCCTATATTTTATGCGTCCTTTCTATTTCCCTCCTATTCTTATGCTTTCTTCCTATTCTTATGCTTCCTTCCTCCTCGATATGGCATTAGCATCATCCCCCCCCTTTACCCTAACTTCCCTCCCATTTACTAACCCCTTTTCTCCCGTCCCTACCCTCATACCCGCTGTCCTCATATCTCACCCCCCCCCCCCGTTCCCTCACCTCATATTACATACCATCAGAGCCTCGTCACCCTTTTAACACACATACTCATCGCGTTTCTTCCCCATACCCATACCCCAATCTCCAGTTTTATGCCCCTACCCCTCTCCCTTGTGCCCCCTCCTCTTGTACCTTCTTAATACCCCTCCCCCCTCTCCCCCGGGGCCTCTGAAATCTCCCCTCACCCACGATCCTGCCATACCCTATACCCTTAATCCACTTAATTATACCTTTTCCCCTCATTTCGTGCGCCCGTAACCCTCTCTATACCCTCCATTCCCCTCTAAGCTCCTCCCCTCTCTCCTACCCCCTCATTCCTCCCTTCTATACCCTCTGTACCCACCCCATTGCCTCCACACCCCTTATCCCCTCACCCTTACTCTCACATACCCCTCACCCTTACCCTCATCCCTTCCCTTCATATCTCCCATCCCTCCCTCCCCTTCCCTCCTACCCACACCCCTCAAACCCTCCACTTACCCCCACCCTACCCACACAACCCCCCTCCACGTCTCCCTTCTCCCCCTCCCCTCCCACCCGCTCCCATCCTACCCATCCTCCTTACCCCTCCACCCTACCCACACACCCCCCTCCACCTCTCCCTTCTCCCCCTCCCCAACCCCCCTCCACCTCTCCCCCAACCCCCTTCCCCCCCCCAACCCCCTCCACCACTTCCACCTTCCCTTCTCCCCCCTTCCCCCCCATCCAACCCACCTCACTCCCCGCACCCCTCTTCCCGCCTCCGCCGCGAGAAATTTAATTAAAAGAGCTTTCTCCGTGTCTGCCGCGAATGTCAAAACACACACGCCGATGCTGCCGCCAGGTTGATCTCGATAGGATGCGGAGGCTGAGATCGGCGGCGGGAAGGAGGGGGAGATGGCGATCATGAGGAGGAGGAGGAGGAGAGAGGAGGAAGAGGAAGAGGAGCGACTTTATTTTTTTTTCTCCTCTTCTCTCTGTTTCTGCTTCTCTTTCTCTTTCTCTTTCTCTCTCTCTTTCTCTCTCTGTCTTCTGTCTCTCTGTTCTCTGTTCTGTCTCTTATTTTTTCTCTTTCTCTTTATATATATATATATATATATATATATATATATATATATATATATATATATATATATAGAGAGAGAGAGAGAGAGAGAGAGAGAGAGAGAGAGAGAGAGAGAGAGAGAGAGAGAAGAGAGAGAGAGAGAGAGAGAGAGAGAGAGAGAGAGAGAGAGAGACGAGAGGAGAAGAGAGAGAAAACATAAAAGAGAAAGAGAGAAAGAGATAAGAATACATACAGAAAGAGAATAAGACCAAAAGAGAAGAAAGAGAAGAGAAAAGATAGATAGATAGAGAGACAGAAAGAGAGAAAAAAAACGCATCATAGAGAGGTAGAAAATATAACCTCGCCCCGATTTCAATGTCCAATCAAAGCATATCAATAAATTAAGAATTCATCCCCCCCCCCCCCGAAAGACCACAAGGCGCGGGAAGTCGATCGTCGTAAACATTCTCGACGGAACTCCTTCTCGCAGAAACACGTTATTATAACTTTTATTGGTTTCTCTTTTTCTTTTCTTTAACTCTTTCTTTATATTTTTTTTTCTTCTTTTTCTTCTTTTTCTTCTTCTTATTCTTCTTTTGTTCGTTTGTTTGTGTGTGTTTTGTATATGTGTGGTGTGCCCCCTCTGACCACACACACACACACACACACACACACACACACACACACACCACACACACACACACACACACACACACACACACACACACACACACACACACACACACACACACACACACACACACACACACAAACAACACACAACACACACACACCACACACACAGACCCCCCCCCCACACACACACACCAAATCTAAAAATAGATGTTGCCATAAGCGCCTCCCTCCTTTCTTCCTGCTAATAAAAATGATGATAAAATTTGAATCATTTTTCCAAACGCTGTTATTCATTTTTTCTCATGAAACTCAACTCACTTTACAATAAGCTTTATGGTGATAATAGTTATGTTGATAATAATGATGTGAAATGATAGCGATAGTGGTAAAATAATGAAAACAATGAAAGTAATAATGGTGGTGATGATAATGATATTAATGTTGATGATGATGGTGATTAGAATAATAACAACAGTAATAACAATATCGATAATAATGAAAATAATGAAAAAAACAATACTGATAAAAATAACAATAACAAAAAGAATAATAATAACAAAAAGAATAATAATAACAAAATTAATGATAATAAATAATAATATCAATAATAACTACTAATAATAGATATAATGATAATCATCATTACTATCAATATCATATCCACCATTATCATTATCATCCCTACCCTTATCACCCTCATTAGCATCATCATTCACCATCTTAATCAATACCACAATAACAGCAACAACAACAAGAATAATAATGATAAAAATGACAAGAGGGAATCAATATCCATTAATAGGCACAAGACATAGATACCAGATCTGAGGGAGACCTTTCAACAAGGCTAATTACGTAACGAAAATCAAAAGCTAAAACCAAACATTTCACTAATTAAGCCAAGAAAATAAACAAACATTGAGATATAAACAACATGATAGCAAGAAAAATAATAAACCTCGATATATAAAACATAGTAACATCAGTAAACGTGAAAACAAAGGAAATAAAGTGTTGAAAAATAAGATTGATTAAGAAGAAGAAAAAGACTTGATTAAGAAAAATTATTGATTAAGAAAAAGAAAATTTAAAAAGAAAAAAATGATTAAGAAAAAATAATAAAAAAGAAAAAATAATAAGAAAAAAATAAAAAGAAGAAAAATTAATTAAGAAAAAAATGTATATCTGTCAAGAAAACAAGAAAACAAAACAAATAAGCAACTAATAAGAAAACAAAAACAAACTATCGTTCCAGAAAACAAAGGCAAACCAACAAACAAGAAAATACACACAATCTAACCAACAAGAAAACAAACCAAAAACAAACAAAAAAACAAAAACAAACAAGAAAAACAAAAGCAGACAAGAAAACCAAACCAAACGAAGCAACGCCCATAACAAACAAAACAAAAGAAGACAAACAAACAAGCCAAGACAAACAAACAAAAAAACAAAAAACAAAACAAACAAACAAAACAAAACAAGACACAAACAAACAAGCCAAGACAAACAAACGAAACAAAACAAACAGAACAAAACAAAACAAGACACAAAACAAACAAAACAACAAAACAAACAAAACCAAACAAAACAAAACCAAACAACCCAAACCAAACAAACAACAACCAACAACCAACAAACAAAGACGAGAGAGAAAACCCACAAGCCTGACCCGACACCCTAATAAGCGTAATCTCAAACTAGATCGCCAATAGCGGCGTGCATGCGTGTGTGTCTTCTGTGCATGACTCATAAATCTTGCATGGGAGAAGAGATTTTCGGGCAGATAGGCCTACGTCATGGACCGGACTCGAAGGTAGGCCGATATCTGGAGTTCCGGGCGCGCAGAGGCGAGAATCAGGGCATTCGCGGAGGTAATTTGAGCCTTAAGCGTGCATACAGGTGAGGATTCAGGTATTTATGAGTGTGTTTTGAAGCTTAAATATACATAGAGGCGAGAATAAGGGTATTAATGAGGGGATTTTGGACTTAAACATACGAGAGGTGAGGTTTAGGGCATTAAGGGGGTATTGTGGACCTTAAAACATACTTAGAGGCGAGAATTAAGGCATTAACCAAGTCACTTTGAACCTTAAACATACATAGAGCCGAAAATAAGGGCATAACGAAGTCATTCTGAACCTTAAATATACTTTAGAGGCGAGAATTAAGGCATTAAAAAGGGATATTTCGAACCTTATGCACAGAGGCAAGAATTGAGGCATCAACGAAGTCATTTTCGAACCTCGAACACACGTAGAGGCGAGAATTCCGGCAAGAACGAGGCCATTCTCACCCTTAAACGTACCTGGGTGCCGGGACTTCGACATGTGGAAAACCCGGTATTATGAGGTACCTGTATTAACACCGGTTTTTATTTTTAAGGAAGGTCGGGGATGGCTCGGCCTGGTGTATCTATGAGTGCCTCCCGTTCATGGTGTTTTACGAGACTTTAAATACCCGTTCGAGAGAGAGGAAAGTAGATGGGGGGGAGGGGAGGGGAGGGGAGGGAGGGAGGAGGGGAGGGGAGGGGAGGAGGGGAGGGGAGAGGAGGGGAGGGGAGGGAAGTAGAGGGGGAGGGGGAGGGAGGGGGGAGGTGGCAACATTGATTTTTATGATAGACAGCTGTTCTTCCACTAACTAAGCGCGTGGGGGGGGGGGGGTGTATATGTATGCATATATATGTATCGTATCTGTACGTATATGTATATGCGGACAAGCGTATGTTTCATATGTGTACAAGTGTGTGCGTATGTACGTATATGTATACGTATGCAGATAGGTAAGTGTATTTATGTATGTATATATATGATCAAAGGCATGTGTATATATGTATATGAAAATGCCTATGTGGGCATATGTTAGCATGTGTACATGTATGTACGTGTATGAGGGAATGTGTGCACGCATATATGTGTGCGATAGGATGTATACGCGAGCATGCATGAGTGTATGTACGTATACATGAGGATGCATGTACGTATGTACGTATAAACGAGCAATGCATGTGCGTATGTACGTCCGGTCCTCTTTGCTTTGCTTTTCCCTATCCTTTCTTTTCTTTCGTCTCGTATTCCTTTCGTCTCGTCTTCCTTTTCCTTCTTCTTCTTTCTTTATTCTTGTCTTCCTTTACTCTCTTCTTCCGTTCCTCTTTTCTTTGCTTTTCCCTCTTCTTCCTTTTCTTTCTTCTTGTCTTCCTTTACTCTCTTCTTCCGTTCCTCTTTTCTTTGCTTTTCCCTCTTCTTCCTTTATTCTTGTCTTCCTTTTCCCTCTTCTTTTTTTCCTCTCTTCTTCCTTTGTTCTTGTCTTCATTTCCTCTCTTCTTCCTTTCCTTCCTTCTTCCGTTCCTCTTTTCTTTGCTTTTCCCTCTTCTTCCTTTGTTCTCGTCTTCCTTTCCTTTCTTCTCCCTTTCGTCTCCTCTTCCTTTCTTCTCGTCTTCATTTCGTTCTCTTCTTCCTTTCCTCTCACCTTTTTCTTCTCTTCGTTTTTGTTATCCTTTTGTTCTTCCTACGGTTACTTTTTTCACTTTTTTCTCTTTTCGTATCTTAATTCCGTTCTTCTTCTCCCTATGCCTCCCCTCCTCTACTTTCCATCATTCCCTTCTTTTATCCACTCTCGTCATCTCTTCCTTATCTTCTTTTCTTTCCCCCTCTCGTTCCTTCCCTTTAGTCTCTTCCTTTCCCCATTCCCTCTTTCGCTTGATCGCCTTCTTCTCCCATTATCATCTATTCTTTAATCCCTCTTTTATCGCTCTCTTCATCATCTTCATCGCAGCCGCTACCGGAAGTGTTTCGTCGTTTTGAACCTGCAGATTTATTCCTATTTCTTCTTTCTCTCTCTCCCTTATTCCCCCCGTTTAGCTTCTTTTCTTTTTGTCATTTTCTTCGCTCTCTCTTCTTCCATCTTTTCCATCGCTTTTTTTCTTCTGTTTTTCTTGTCTTTTCCTCTCTTTATCTATTCTCTTTCCCTCCCTTTTCACCCATCCTTCCATTCCTTTCCCCTCTTTCTTCCATTTTCTTTTCTTTCCCTCTCCTCCTTCTCTTCCTTCCCCTTCCTTTAACTTCTTCCCTCCTTCCCTTACCTCTCCATTACCTCTCCCTTCCCCCCTCCCTCTCCTTCCCCAAGCCACTCCCCCCTCCCTTCCCCCTCCTTCTCACTTCTCCTTCTCCTTCTCCCTTCTCCCTCTCCTTCCCCCCTCCCTCTCCTTCCCCCTCCCTTCCCCCCTTCCTCTCACTTCTCCCTCTCCTTTCCCCCCTCCCTCTCCTTCCCTCCCTCTTCCCTCTCAGGCCACCCCCCCTCCCTCTCCTTCCTCCCTCTTCCTCTCAGGCCACTCCCCTCTCCCCCCTCCTCCACCCCCTCCTCCCTCCCCGGTCGTCCAAATTATTATATATATGTCTTCGGTCTGACGTTATAGGCCTATTCCTCACTGACCTTAACCAACTCGTTCTTCGGAACAACAACCGTTATGTCGTGTCTATATTGCTTTTACAATGACTGACTCGGTTTTTGGCCTCCCCCCCCCACCCCACACCCCCCACCCCCCTCCTCGGTCCCCCCTCATTCTGTCAGTCTGGAAGTCAGTCTCGCACTCGGTCTTTCTCTAAAACGTGTGTGTGTGTGTGTGTGTGTGTGTGTGTGTGTGTGTGTGTGTGTGTGTGTGTGTGTGTGTGTGTGTGTGTGTGTGTGTGTGTGTGTGTGTGTGTGTGTGTGTGTGTGTGTGTGTGTTGTGTGTAACACAAGCGCATAGATATATAGATAAATGGATAGATAGATAGATACATACATACATACATACATATATGTAGATAGAGTACAGATATAAACTTATATGTAGATTTAGCAAGTTAGATAGATAGGGAGAGAGAGAGAGAGAGAGAGAGAGAGAGAGAGGAGAGAGAGAGAGAGAGAGAGAGAGAGAGAGAGAGAGAGAGAGAGAGAGAGAGAGAGAGGAGAGAGAGAGAGAGAGAGAGAGAGAGAAGAGAGAGAGAGAGAGAGAGAGAGAGAGAGAGAGAGAGAGAGAGAGAGAGAGAGAGAGAGAGAGAGAGAAAGAAAAAGAGAGAGAAAGAGAAGAGAGAAAGAAGAAAAAGAAGAAAAAAATAGAGGAAAAGAAAAAATAAAAGAAAAAAAAAAAATATCCAGAAAAAAAAGAGGAGAAAGAAAAAACTTTAATTCTTGTCTTTCGTCCCCAAGTCACTTAAAGTGCCGACCTCACCCCAACGCTCGACCTTGGTACTATTTCGAGTCTCAGGTGTTGTCTCTCCATCACCCCCTTTTTATTCTGTTTGCTCCTCCTTTTTTTTTACCCCCCCCCTTCTCTCTTTCTTTTTTTTTTTTTTTTTTTTTTTTTTGCTCCTTTTTTTTACCTCTCTCTGTCTCTGTCTCTGTATCTCTCTCTCTCTCTCTCTCTCTCTCTTCTCTCTCACCTCTTTCTCTCTCCCATCTTTCCCCTCTCCCATCTTTCCCTGTCTCCATCTTCCCCCTCTCTCTCTCTCTCTCTCTCTCTCTCTCTCTCTCTCTCTCTCTCTCTCTCTCTCTCTTCTCTCTCTCTCTCTCTCTCTCTCTCTCTCTCTCTCTCTCTCTTCTCTCTCCTCTCTCTCTCTCCTCCTCTCCCTCCCTCTCTCTCCTCTCCCTCTCTCTCCCTCTCTCTTTATTATTTTTTTATTTTTTTTTACCCATGCACCTTTTACCACTCCCGACGCCCACGCACCAAATTCTATGGATGTTTACGTGGGCGGGATTCCATTTGCTTAATTGCGCCTTACTACTTCATACTGTTATTAATATAACTAATAACGTTACTGTTATTATGTCTTTTTACTGATGTTGTTCCTGTTGTTAAAGTTATCGTTTTCATTATCATTATCGTTATCACTCTCATTATCATTATCACTACTTCTAGTATTATTACTACTACGACTTTTATCATCACTGTCATTAATATTATCATTATTGATATTACCATTATCATAATTGCCGTTAATATCATCATCATCATCGCCATTCTTCACAACTATTATCATTTCATGTCTTCATTACTTCTATTGCTATCTTCTTTTAATGTCACTATTATTACCATTTTCATTCCAATCAAATTAATTTTCTCTTCCTTCTTAGTTTACTCGTCCCTCTTCTATTTCTTCTATTTCTGCATCCTCTTCATGATCGTCTTCCATCATCATCACCATCATTATCAACAATATCATCCTCATCTTCATCTTCATCATATTTCTCTTCTTCCTCTTCCTCTTCATCATATTTACTTCTTCTCTTTCCCTCTTCATCATATTTCTCTTCTTCTTTCCTCTCATCTTCCCATTTTTTTCTTCTTCTTCCTCTTCATCTTCATCATATTTTTCTTCTTCCTCTTCCTCTTCCTCATCATATTTCTCTTCTTCCTCTTCCTCTTCATCATATCTTTTACTTCTTCCTCTTCATCTCCATCTTCATCATATTCTCTTCTTCCTCTTCATCATTTCTTCTTCCTCTTCATCATATTTCTCTTCTTCCTCTTCCTCTTCATCACATTTTCTTCTTCCTCTGGCTATCCTCATCTCCTCATCTTCCTCTCCCACTGTCAAAATCGTACTTTTTTTCTCCCTCTTCTTTCCCAACTTTAATAAATCGACAAGAATAAAAATGGTCAGCTCCGTGATGGATTTTGGATAGGCAGTTATAAACCGTCGCTGGTTCATGTGGATATTTGCTCTATATCATATATATCTTGTCTTCTATCTGTCTGTTTATCTATCTAGCTGTCTTTGTTATCTATTTAGCTGTCCTTGTTATCTATCATTTTATTTATAATTCTATGTCTCCTATCTGTCTGTCCTCTGTATCTATCCTTCAATCTATATTTCTGTTTCATATCTGTCTGTTTATCTATTTAGCTGTCCTTTTATCTATTCTTCTATTTACATTTCTGTTTCTTATCTGTCTGTTTATCTATTTAGCTGTCTTTGTTATTTATCTTTCTATTTATGTTTCTATGTTTCCTATTTGTCCTTGTTATTTATCTTTCTATTTATATTTCTATGTCTTCTATCTGTCTGTTTTTCTATTTAGCTGTCTTTGTTATCAATTCTTCTATTTATATATCTTGTCTTCTATCTGTCTGTTTTTCTATTTAGCTGTCTTTGTTATCTTTCTATTTATGTTCCTATGTTTCCTATTTGTCCTTGCTATTTATCTTTCTGTTTATATATCTTGTCTCCTGTTGTCTGTTTTTTTCTATTTAGCTGTCTTTGTTATCTATTCTTCTATTTATATATCGTGTCTCATATCTGTCTGTTTTTCTATTTTAGCTGTCCTTGTTATTTATCCTTTCTATTAATATATCTTGTCTCCTGTCTGTCTGTTTTTCTATTTAGCTGTCTTTGTTATCAATTCTTCTATTTATAGTTCTGTGTTTCTTATCTGTGTGTTTATCTATTTAGCTGTCCTTGTTTATCTTTTTATTTATGTTTCTGTGTTTCCTATTTGTCCTTTTTATCTATCCTTCTATTTATAGTTCTGTTTCCTATCTGTCTGTTTATCTATTTAGCTGTCCTTGTTATCTATCTTTCTATTTATATTTCTGTTTCTATCTGTCTTAATCTATTTATCTGTCCTTTTCATTTATCCTTCGATTTATATTTCTATGTCTCCTATCTGTCTGACCTTTTTTTATCTATCTATATTTCTGTTTCCTATCTGTCTGTTTATCCACTTAGCTGTCATTTTTTACCTATCCTTCTATTTATATTTCTATGTTTATCTGTCTCGGTATCTGTGTATGATATGAATCATGTAGATAAATACATATATACATCTACATCTTAACTTGTATCTATCTATCTATCTCTACATCTAGAAAGCGAGATAAAATCATATCTATCACCTAATACGCTAATTAGTTAATAAAAAGGGAAAAAAAATATATCGATAAAGAAAAAGTGCAAAACAAACAAACAATTTCTTCCGCAAGCAAAACAGGGGAAAGAGAGATTTCCTTAAAGCAAAAAAAAAAAAAAAAAAAAAAAAAAAAAAAAAAAAAAAAAATCATGAGCGTTCGATTTGATGACGTCATAGTTGTCTTCCACCCGACACTCTTAACCTTTCCCGTGGCACTGTCTTCTTCCCCCACGCCATCTCTCTCTCTTTTCTCTTTCTCTCTTCTTTCTCTTTCTTTCTCTCTTCTATCTTTCTCTTTCTCTCTTTCTATCTTTCTTTCTCCTATCTCTCCCTCCCTCTTCCTCTTCACTCTCCTCTTTTCTTTCTCTTTCTCTTTCTCTTTCTTCTTCTCTCTTCTCTTGTCTCTTTCTCTTTCTTCTCTTCTTCTTCTCTTTCTCTCTTCTCTTCTCTTTCTCATCCTTCTCCTTCCTCCTTTCTTCTCCTTCTTCCTTCTCCTTCTCTTTCTCCTTCTCCTTCTCTTCTCTTCTCTCTCTCCTTCTCCTTCTCCTTCTCTTCTCCCTTCTCCCTTTCTCTCTTCTGCTCCTTCTCTCCTCCATTCTCTCCTTCCCCTCTCCTCTCCCTCTCCTTCTCCCTCTCCCTCTCCCTCTCCCTCTCCCTTCTCTCTTCTCTTCTCTCTTCTCTCTCTCCCTCTCCTTCTCCCTCCTCTCCCTCTCCTTCTCTCCTTCTCCTCGTCCTTCTCCTTCTCCCTCTCCCTTACCTCTCCTTCTCCTTCTCCCTCTCCCTTTCTCTCTCTCTTACCTTTTTCACAACTCCCCCGGCACTCTCCAGCTCTGGCACTGCACTGTTCTTACCTGTCAATAGAAAGAGAGAGAAGGAGGGTTAAAAAAAAGAGAAAAAAAGTTATTATATTTTTTTTTCTTTTTCTTTTTCATCTAACATATCAAAATTCTGAGGGAAAAGTTTTAGCCTCTCGGGGAAAACTCAAGATGAGGGATTTTCTTGGTGGGGGGAAATTTACATCCGAGGGACACGAAGTCAGGGGAAAAAAAAATAGTGATGGGATTGATTACTTGGCCATAATAGGCTTTTGGGGTAAAAAAAATGGGGGGGGGGGGGGGGGAAGGCTCGGGCAAAGAAAATGTATTAACGATGGGGACATTTTTTTTTTTTTTATAATAGGAAAGGTTCTTAGTGGCGTTAATAATGAGTGGATTACTTTGCAACTTGTTCGGTTCCTGTTAACTTATTAATTGGTAAATTCATATGTATCTACATAATGGTTTTCTTGCCATGGTCTCAACACTGTGTGCATATATACAACATTATATATATATATATTATATATATATATATATAATATATATATATATAATATATATATATATATATATGTTGTATGTATGCATGTATGAATGTATGTAAGTATGTATGTATGTATGTATGTATGTATATATGTATGTGTGTATGTGTACGTATATGTGTATGTATATGACACACACCACACACACACACACACACACACACACACACACATCACATACATATATATATATATATATATATTATATATATATAGTATATATATATATAATATTGTGTGTGTGTGTGTGTGTGTGTGTGTGTGGTGTGTGTGTGTGTGTGTGTGTGTGTGTGTGTGTGTGTGTGTAAATAAATAAGAGAATATAATATATATATATATTATATATATATATATAATATATATATAATATATAAAT
>NW_020872202.1:17524-27703 GCF_003789085.1 Penaeus vannamei
ACACACACACACACACAGGCACACGCACGCACCCCGTGGCCCGCCCCGAGATAAGATAAGCCGGTGTGAAAAGGACAAACAGACGAGGAACATTTAACTCGAAAAAAGACGTAACTTCAACTTCTTTTTCGTCTACTTTTATTGCTCGTTTCCTTGTACTTATTCCTCGTTACTCATTTACTCTTTTATTCGTATCACCGATTTACTCATTCCTCATTTATTGCATTATTCATTGACTCATTCCTCATTTACTCGCGTTATTCATTTTCTCATTCCCCATTTACTCGCGTTACTCATCTACTCATTTATTTACTCATGTTGCAAACTCATTTACTCGTCTTACTCCAAATCACCCAATGGTGTGGGATGGGGGGAGGGGGGCAGCCTCCTGGGGGGGGGGCTGTAGAGTGTATAACCTTTTCAATGTATTGCTATCCTTGGGGGCGGGGGCGAGGGTGGGGGGGGGGGAGGAGGGTTGGCATTTAAGATATTCCTTGGTGTTGGTGCGCTCTCTCTCTCTCTTTGTTTGTCTTTCTTTCTCCTTCTCTCTCTCTCTCTCTCTCTCTCTCTCTCTCCTCGTCTCTCTCGTCTCTCTCTCTCTCTCTCTCTCTCTCTCTCTCTCTCTTCTCTCCTCTCTCTCTCTCCTCTCTCCCTCTCTCCCCCTCTCCCTCCCTCCTCTCCTCCTCCCCCCTCCTCCCTCCTCCCTCTCCCTCCTCCTCCCTCCTCTCCTCTCCCTCCCCCTCCCTCCCTCCCCCCCTCTCTCTCCGTCCGGCTCCGCGCGTGTTTGCTTCTCCCCGAACTCTTGCATCATCGTGAAGTTGTTTGTGCTTGCAGTCACGCAGGAAGGAACGACCCGAAGGTGAGGTTGGGAAAGGCCTGTCGCGTTGAGTAATGGGTTTCCTTCGATGTTTTCTGGGGACGTGGTCGGCGGGGGCTGGGCGGCCCCTCGCGTGGCGGGTGAGAGGGATGGGGGGGTAAGGGGGGTGGGGGAGGGGTATGGGGATGGGTTGGGGGTTGGGGGAGGGGATGGGGGGGGGTGGTTGGAGGTCGAGGCGCGATTGTCGTCTTTTTTTCTCTCTTTCTTTTGTTCTTTCTCTCTTGCTTTTTTCTTCTTTCTGTCTTTGTTACTTCTATCTTTTCTTTCTTACTTTTTTTTTGTTTCTTTCTTAACTTTTTCTTTTTGGTTTCTTACTTTCTTTCTTTGTTATTTCTTTTTCTTTCTTTCTTTCTTTTTTTACTTTTTTTCTTTCTTTTTACTTTCTTTTACAAAGGCACACAAGACGTTCTTTTTTCCTTTCTTTTCTTCTTCCATCTTTTTCATTCTTTTCCTAGAGTGAATAGTCTTTCTCGTTTTATCTCCTCCCTTTTATTTCTTTTTTCCTTTATTCTTCTAGTGTTTAGTCTGTTTGTTTCCTTTTTTCATTTTTTCTTTTTCTTTTTTACTGTTTTTTCCTTTTCAACCCTTTTTTTCTTTTTTTCTTTTTTTACTGTTTTGTTTTCCTTTTTAACCTTTTTTTTCTTTTTTCTTTTTTTACTGTTTGTTTTCCTTTTTCCTGTTGATTTAAATGCTGAAGTGTCGGACATTTTTTTTTTATCAATGTTTGTTATATAAGTGCAGCGGGAAGTGAATTTCACCCGGATTGTGTAGAAAATAAATAAGGTCCTTGTTTGACGCTCGTGTCCCGGGAAGGGTCCTGCATGTCGCGGCTGCTTGGAGATGGCGGGGTGTGTGTGGGGAGGTTGGAGGGGTTTGTTAGGGGTTGGGGGTTTGGAGGGTTGGTGTGTGTGTGGGGGAGGAGTGTGTTGGGGGGTGTGGTGTTGGGGGGGTGTGTGTGTGTGTGTGTGTTTGGGGGGAGGTGTGTGTGTGTGTGGTGTGTGTGTTTGTGTGTGGTGAGTGGTGTGTGTTGTGTTTGAGTGTGTGTGTGTGTGTGTTTTGTGAGGTGTGTGTGTGTGTGTGTGTGTGTGTGTGTGTGTGTGTGTGTGTGTCGTGTGTGGTGTGTGTTTTGGGGAAGGAGGGGAAATACTTTTATTGTTTTCTCAATCTTGAGATATTATTTTCGTTTCAGAATGCTGAAATAGAGGAATGAAGAAAAGACTGAAGATATATTTATGTAATATGTAATATGTATAGACACTGTTGTGTGTGTGTGTGTGTGTGTGTGTATGTGTATGGTGTATATGTGTCGTGTGTGTAGTGTGTGTGATGTATGTGTGTATTGTGTTCTTTTCGAGCTTTTTGATGAAGTATTTGTGTTGATGGCCTGTTCACTGTTCACTGTCTGTCACTGGACAAACTTTTCTTCGGATTGGCGTTGAGGTTCGTCCTCTCGAGGCGTCCTCGCTTCGCGTTTTTATCTGGTTTTGCATTTGGAGGGGCTTTTTTGGTTCTTTTTTAACTTATTATTGGTGTCATTGTTGTTGTTATTATTGTGTTATTGTTTGTTATTGTTATTATTGTTATTATTATTATTATTATTATTATTATTATTATTATTATTATATATTATTATTATTATTATTATTGTTGTTTGTTGTTGTTGTTGTTGTTGTTATTATTATTGTTATCATTATTATTATTATTATTATTATATTATGATTATTATTATGATTATTATTATTATTATTATAATCATTATTATATCATATTATTATTATTGTTATGAATTATTATTATTGTTTATATATTATTTTATTGTTGTCATTATTAATCATTATCGTTATTATTAATTATTGTTGCTATTATTATTATTATTATTAATTCTCATGAGACCGAAGCCCAGCTCGCCCCTAACCCCCTCCCCCCTTCCCCCAGGTCTGGTGGGCGAGTCCATGTCCCCGGGGTCGTCCGTGTGTCGTCGGGCGTGTGGTCGTGGGTGGACGGGTCTTCGTCGTCGTCCCTCGTCGTCGTCGTCGTCGTCGTCCCGCCTCGCCCGCCACGCGCTCCGCCACGCCCTCGCCGCCCTGTCCGAGTCCTCGCCGCCCGCCCACCGACGACGACGGCCTCGAGCTCGACGAGTCCCTCTTCGACGACGCCGTCCCCAGGAAGCGCAGGGTCAGTCCACTCGCCTCTCGGGTTCTCTCGGGTTCTCTCGGCTCGGGTTTTTTCCTCGTTTTTTTTTTTTTTTTTTTTTTTTTCCGTTTTTTTCGCTTTTTTTCTTCTCTTTTCTCCTTTTCTCCTTTTTTTTCTCGGTTTTCTCTTGTGTTCGTTTTTTTTTTCGTTTTTTTTCTTTCTTTTTTTCGTTTTTTCTCTCTTTTTTCTTTCTTGTTTTTGTTTTTTGTCTTTATCTCTGTCTCTTTGTTTGTTTTTCCTCCTTTTTTTCTCGGTTTCTGTCGTGTTCTGTTTTTGTTTTTTCTTTTCTCTTTTTTTTTTTCTTGTTTTTTGTTTTCCTCTTTTTTTTCTCTTTCTTCATTTGTCTTTTCTCTTTTTCTTTCCTCTTTTTCTCTTTGTTTCTCCTTTTCTCTTTTCTCGTGTTTTTTCTTTTTCCTCTATGTGTATGTTGGAGGTGCCGCCAATTTTTTTCAATCTTTTCTCTTTCTACAGATTTCTTTCGTCTTTCCAGGTATTCATGAAGTCGCTTTTTTTTCATTCGTTGCTGATCTATTTATCTGTCTACTTATTGCTTTGTTTTTATTTATGTCATTTATTTACTTGTTATAGCTGTTTCATTTTTTTATTTTTTTTCTTGTTTTATAGCTCCGTTCATTCATATATTTTTTTTATTTTTTATTTTTTTGTCGAGTAAGAAGGTGTGTCTTTGGACTCGAGAGGGAGATAAAAAGTCGACAAAGGCCGCCCGTTTTCCGAGCTGAAGGGGGGGGGGGGGGGAGGAGGGGGAGGGGGGATGGGGGGGAGGGGGGCGCACCCTGGCCAAGTCAGCGGCTGCGGCGGCCATCCTCAGCTGCGTTGACAAGCGCCCATTAGCCGCTGATTGCGTTTAACCTTTCGGCACGGGGTCGTCGGCGCGCGTGCGTGGAGTCGAGAAGCAAGGAAGCAAGGAGTCGAGTAAGCAAGGAAGCAAGGAGTCGAGGAAGCAAGGAAAGCAAGGAAGCAAGGAAGAAAGGAGTCGAGTAAGCAAGGAAGAAAGGAGTCGAGTAAGCAAGGAAGAAAGGAAGCAAGGAAGAAAGGAGTCGAGTAAGCAAGGAAGAAAGGAAGCAAGGAAGAAAGGAGTCGAGTAAGCAAGGAAGCAAGGAAGGAGGTCGAGTAAGCAAGGAAGCAAGAGTGAAGCAAGGAAGAAAGGAGTCGAGTAAGCAAGGAAGAAAGGAAGCAAGGAAGAAGGAGAGAAAGCACGAGGAGAGCAAGGAGGAGTCGAGTAAGCAAGAAGCAAGAAGCGAGGAAGCAAGGAAGAAAGGAGTCGAGTAAGCAAGGAAGGAGTCGGTAAGCAAGGAAGAAAGGAGCAAAGGCAAGGAAGCAAGGAGTCGAGTAAGCAAGGAAGCGAGGAAGCAAGGAAGAAAGGAGTCGAGTAAGCAAGGAAGAATGGAAGCAAGGAAGAAAGGAGTCGAGGAAGAAGGAGAGCAGGAGTCGAGTAAGCAACGGAAGACGAGTGAAGCAAGGAAGAAGGAGTCGAGTAAGCAAAGGAAAGAAGTGGAAGCAAGGAGTCGAGTAAGCAAGGAGCAAGGAGTCGAGTAAGCAAGGAAAGGGCAAGGAGTCGAGTAAGCAAGGAAGCAAGGAGTCGAGTAAGCAAGGAGGAGTCAAGTAAGGGAAGCAAGGAAGCAAGGAAGAAATAGGAGTTAAGCGAGGAAAGAAAGGAAGAAAGGAAGCAAGGAAGAAAGGAGTCGAGGTAAGCAGGAGAATGGAAGCAAGGAGAAGTAGTCGAGTCGAGTAAGCAAGGAAGTCGAGTAAGCAAGGAAGCAGGAGTCGAGTAAGCAAGGAAAGAATGGAAGCAAGGAAGTAAGCAAGGAGCAAGGAGTCGAGTAAGCCAGGAAGCAAGGAGTCGAGTAAGCAGGAAGAAAGGAAGTCGAGTAAGCAAGGAAGAAAGGAGTCGAGTACAAGGAAGCAAGAGGAGTGGAAGCAAGGAGTCCGAGTAAGCAAGGAAGCAGGAGGTCGGAGTAGCAAAAGGCAGGCAAGGAAGAGCAAGGAGTCGAGTAAGCAAGGAGCCAAGGAGGAAGAAAGGAGTCGAGTAAGCAAGGAAGAAAGGAAGCAAGGAGTCGAGTAAGCAAGGAAGAAAGGAGTCGAGTAAGCGAGGAAGCAAGGGCAGGTAGTAAGAAAAGAAAGGAGTCGAGTAAGCAAGGAAGTCGAGTCGAGTAGCAAAAGCGAGTAAGCCAAGGAAAGATCGGGAGTAAGCAGAAAGGAAAGTCAAAAAAAGAAAGAAGTCGAGTAAGCAAGGAAGCAAGGAAGTAAAGCGAGTCGAGTAAGCAAGGAAGAAAGGAGTCGAGTAACAAGGAATTAAAGGAGTGAGTAAGCAAGGAAGAAAGTGGGAGCGAGTAAGCAAGGAGCTCAAGGAAAAGAAAGGAGAGTTAAGCAAGGAAGCGAGTAAGTAAGCAAGAGGAGTCGGATAAGCAAAGGAAGCAAGGAGTCGAGTAAGCAAGTCGAGTCGAGTAAGGCAAGGAAGCAAGGAGTCGAGTAAGAAGAAGGGAGTCGAGTAAGCAAGGAAGAAGGAGTCGAGTAAAGGAAGAAAGGAGTCGAGTAAGCAAGGGAAGAAAAGGATCGAGTAAGCAAAGGCAAGGAGAACAAGGGAAGCAAGGATCGAGTAGGAGTCGAGTAAGCAAGAAGCAGGAGTCGAGTAAGCAAGGAACAAGGAGTCGAAGTAAGCAAGGAGAAAGGAGTTCGAGTAAGCAAGGAAGAAAGAGTCGAGTAAGCAAGAGAAGCAAGGAGTCGAGGGTAAGCAATGGAAGGCAAGGAGTCGAGTAAAGCAAGGAAGAAAGGAGTCGAGGTAGAGCAAGAAGAATGGAAGCAAAGGAGTCGAGTAACGGCAAGGAAGAAAGGAGATCGAGTAAGCAAGGAAGAAAGGAGTCGGTAAGAAGAAAGGAAGTAAAGGAGTCGAGTCGAGTAAGCAAGGAGTCGAGTAAGCAAGGAAGCAAGAGTCGAGTAAGCAGAAAGTCGAGTAACAAAAGAAGGAGTCGAGTAAGTAAGCAAAGAAGCAAAGAAGCAAGAAACAAGGAAGCAAGGGTGCCTGAGATTTTTGATTTTGCTCGCTGGAGGAGGAGGATACCTTTGGGCGTTGGTCGGAGGGGGAAGGGGGGAGGGGGGGGGAATGGGCGTGAGTGACGAGTTTCGCCTTCTGATGTGTGGGGCGTCTGCCTCCCGCGCTGGAATCCTGGCCTGCGTTTGTCTCCTCCTCCTCCTCCTCTCTCCTCGTCTTCTTCTTCTTTTTCTCCTAATCTCCTCGCTCCTTTCTGCTTCTCCTCTCCCTTCCCCTCTCCCCTCTCTCACCCCCCCCCTCTCCTCCTCCCCCCTCCCTCCTCTCCCCTCCTCCCCTCCCCCACATCCTCCGTGAGCAGCCTGGAGACAGTGAAGCGAGATAAATCGCAAGAAATGTCGCCTGAATATCTCCGAGGTGACACGGGCCGCGGCGCGAGGGGGGAGGGGGGGGGGGGGGGGAGGGTGCTTGCTGAAGCCGTGGTTAATGGGGATTAATTGCGATGAAAGGTCATTTCGAGCTCGTCTCCCGCGCGACGCCCACCGCGACATCGCCACGTATTGAGATGTGACGGCGTTTGTCGGGGAATGAAAATGGCAGTAATCTCTGCGGCGCGAACAGCTGTGGCCACGGAGCCGCTGCGCTCGGTGGAGATCGAGCGCGGACACGCCCCGGCGCCGCCTCCGTCAGCAGAGAGGAATTCGGAGCCTCAAGCTCCTGCGGCGGCTCTCTCGGTGGTGCGGGCCGCGGCTGCGGTCAGGGTGCCCGGCTGCCCGCGCCGGCCGGGTGTCAGAATCAGCTGTTGTGCTGGCTCCGTGCCAGCGGTGTTGCCATACAAGGAGCTCCTGATTACGAGCCCAGCGTGAGCCCGTGTGATAACTACACATCAGCTTATCGGCGGATGGCGAACGTCGGAGCGAGGTTGCTGATGTTAATGGCGCTAATGATGGTAATTACCAGTCATTCGGGAGATGGATTGCTGCGATGAAGCTTCCATGATGGCGATTTCATCGTGCGGAGGCGACTCAAATGCGCGAGTTGGGCCGGGCGCCGCTGGCCTCGCGGGGCGCGGAGAGCAGCCAGGCGGCGCAGGGGGAAACAGATCGCAGATTAACAGAGCAGGAAATCCTGTAGCGAACAAACGGTGAGAAAAAAACGCCGAGACAAAAACAAATGAAGCGCGAAAAGCGGCGCTGGGACCGCAGCCTCACCGCTCGCCGCCGCCGCCACGCCCGGCCGGCCGGCGGTAGGCGCTGCTGCGTCGCCCTCGCCGTCGTTTCGCTAACGAATGGCTCTCCGTTTTTCGATGTGTTCTCCTTCTCGTGACGATCGCACAGAGAACGATTGCCGTCTTGTAAGGAAACAAGGAAGCGAGACGAAGCTCTTACGGACGCCCCTCCAGGGCAGGTTCCGCGCATTATGGGTCTAATGGCGCCGTTTGATCAGGCGGAGGTTCGGCCAGAGTGGGCGCCGCCACGACGCCCACCGCCGGCCCTCCGCGGGACTCGCCAATCGCTCCCCAAGCATTCCCCTTCCAATCGAACGCAAATCCTCGAGTCCCTGTCTCTGATTCTGCGCTAAGTTTGGCCCCGCAGTCTGCAACTTGCGCATAGGTGTCGGTATCACGTCGACCGCGTGCACATACCAGCTGTACTCCGGGGAATTCTAGCCACGCAGCTGCCCGGCCTCATGCTGCGGCCGGCCAGATTTAGCTTATAGATATGCGAGTGAGTTAACGAAAGCACGGCCTTGTTGTCGTTGTTGTTAGGCAAGCGCTCGCCCACCTCCGGGAATCGAAGGACACGGCTCAGGAGGCTTTAGGGGGCTCGTGGGGGCCCCCTCCCCCCCCCTGCGCCCCCGTGTCCCATCCTCGTGTTCTCCGTTCCTCGTCCCTTCCATCTTTCGCTCTTCCCATTTTTTTCCTCCTTTCCCCTTCCCCTTCTATCTCTCTTCCCTTTCCCCTCTTCTCTCTCCCCTTCCATCTCTCCTTTGCCTCTCCCCCTCCTCTTCCTCTCCCCCATCCCGTTCCAACTCCTCTCCTTCGCCCCCTTCCCCCCCTTCGCCCTTCCCCTTATATCGCCATCTCTTCTTCCGTGAGAATTACTTGACCGGTTCGCCGACCTCCCAATTACCCGACCCGACCCGACCCGACGAGACCCGACTCCATCAGTATTCGTGGTCGGGGACGTTGTTGGCCACGTGTCGGCTGATGTTGCTGCTTTCGTTGTCGGCTGATGTTGCTGTTGCTGCTGTCGGCTGATGTTGCTGTTGCTGCTGTCTGTCGGTCGCTGTGCGTTCGCGGCCGCCCAAGGTTAGCGGGGACGGCCGACGTGTGCGCTGGCCTTGAGGAATCCGCTTGCAGATAGGGGCGCCCGGCCAGCCAGCCCTCGCGCGTTCTCTTTTGTGGTTCTCTTTCTTTCTCTGTCTGCGTCTGAGTCTCTTTCTGTCTGTTTCTGTTCTTTCTGTCTGTCTCTCTCTTTCTTTCTCTTTCTCTTTCTCTTTCTTTCTTCTCTTCTCTCTTCTCTCTCTCTCTTCTCTCTCTCTCTCTCTCTCTCTCTCTCTCTCTCTCTCTCTCTCTCTCTCTCTCTCTCTCTCTCTCTCTCTCTCTTTCTCTCTCTCTCTCTCTCTCTCTCTCTCCTCTCCCTGCCTTCTCTTCTCCTCTCCTCTCTCCCTCTCTCTCTTCTCCTTCCTTGTCTCTCTCTCTCCTCCTTTGCCCTATAGCGAGCCTGTCTTCCCTTCGCTTCCTGGTAGATAAGGAAGACCCGATAAGAAACCGAAGGAGATGCTTTAAAGATACGAAGATCGGCGAAAGAATAGAATGGAGAAGATAAAAGAAAGCGGAGAAAGATAAGGGAGAAAGGGGGTTTTGTGTTTTGATGAGGTATTTAGGATGTGAATAAAGAGAGGAAAATTATGCATACGTGACTGCGGTCAGATATGTTTGTGCGTGCGTGTGTGTGTGTGTGGCTGTGTGTGTGTGTGTGTGTGTGTGTGTGTGTGTGTGTGTGTGTGTGTGTGTGTGTGTGTGTGTGTGTGTGTGTGTGTGTGTGTGTTTGTGTCGGGGAGGGAAGGAAGGGTAAGGAGAGAGAAGGAGAGAGAAGGAGAGAGAAGGGGAGAGAAGGGGAGAGAAGGGGAGAGAAGGGGAGAGAGAAGGGAGAGAAGGGGAGAGAAGGGGAGAGAAGGAAGAGAGAAGGAGAGAGAAGGAGAGAGAAGGAGAGAGAAGGAGAGAGAAGGAGAGAGAAGGAGAGGAAGGAGAGAGAGAAAAGAGAAAGAGAAAGAGAAAGAGAAAGAGAGAAGAGAGAGAGAGAAAGGAGAAGAGAGAGAGAGAGAGAGGAGAGAGAGAGAGAGAGAGAGAGAGAGAGAGAGAGAGAGAGGAGAGAGAGAGAGAGGAGAGAGAGAGAGAGAGAGAATGACGAGAGAGAGGGGAAAGAAAGAAAGAAAGAAAGAAATTAGTAGAAGAAGACGGAAAGAAATGACTATCACAAGTCTAGAAATTTGTGTCAAGTGGAGGAGGAGGAGAGGGAGGGGAGGGGGGGGGGAGGAGGAGATAGAGAGCATGAGAAGAGAAGAGGGGGAGGGAGGGGGAGGAAAAGAAGATAGAAAGGAGAGAAGAGGAGAGGAGAGGTGGGTAGGGAAGGGGTGAGGAGGAGATAGAGCATGAGAAAGAAGAGGGGAGGGGAGGGGAGGGGAAAGAAGAATAGGAAAGGAAGAGTGAAGAGGAGAAGGAGAGGTGGGTAGGGAAGGGGTGAGGAGGGGAGGAGAGGGAGAAGGAGGGAAGGGGAGAGAGAGGGGGAGAGGAGGGGAGGGAGGGAGAAGATAGAGAGGAGAGGAGAGGAGGGAGTAGGTGGTAAGGAAGGGATTGAGGAGGAGAGGAGGGAGGAGAGGGAGAAGAGGGAAGGGGAAGGGAGGGGAGAGAGGGTAGAATAGAGAGGAAGAGAGAGAGAAGGAGAGGTGGGTTTGGGAAGGTGGAGAGGAGGGGAGGAGAGGTTGGGTAGGGAAGGCGGTTGAGGAGGGGAGGAGAGGGGAGAGGGAGAAAGAGGGAGTAGGGAGGAGGAGGGGCAGGAGATAGAGTAGGAAGAGAAGAAAAGAGGAGGGTGGGTGG
>NW_020872202.1:29138-39138 GCF_003789085.1 Penaeus vannamei
CGAATTAATATTACTGATAAGAGAGGGAAGATTGTTTTTCGTTATCAATATTATTATTTAACACGAGTATGAGAGATAAAGGAGCAGGCAAAACACAAACAGCACACAAACCACACACACAAAGCACACACAACACACACGCAAGCACACACACGCAAAATATTTTTAGCATATTCCCTCTGTTATGTCTGTAGCTCATGCCAAGGGGAATTAGATTCCCTTTTGGTGACTGTCAGATGTCCAAAAGGCGAATCGGATCCTTAACCAGGCGTCTATAAACACACCGTCTAAAGGATGTACAAAACAGATGAGCATCTATCTATCTATCCATCTATCTCTTTATCAATATACATACATACATAAGGAGATAAATGATACATGTAGATAGATAGATAGATTGATTGATAGAGGGAGAGGGAGAAGAGAGAGAGAGAGAGAGGGAGAGAGCAGAGAGAGAGAGAAGGGAGAGAGAGAGAGAGAGAGAGAGAGAGAGAGGAGAGAGGAGAGAGAGAGAGAGAGAGAGAGAGAGAAGAGAGAACAGAGAGAGAGAGAGAGAGGAGAGAAAGAGAAGAGACAGACAGAACAGACAGAGACAGAGAGAGAGAAGAGAAGGGAGGAGAGAGGAGAAGGAGAGAGAAGGAGAGAGAAGGAGAGAAGAGAGAGAGAGAGAGAGAGAGAGAGAGAGAGAGAGAGCAGAGAGAGGAGGGAAGAGAGAGAGAGAGAAGAGAGAGAGAGAGAGAGAGAGAGAGAGAGGAGAGAGAGAGGGAGAGAGAGGAAGAGAAGGAGAGAAGGAAGAAGAGAGTGAAGGAGAAGGAGAGAGGAGAGAAGGAGATGAAGGAGAGAGAGAGAGAGAAGAGGAGAGAAAGAGAGAGAGAGAGAGAGAGAGAGAGAGAGAGAGAAGAGAGAGAAGAGAGAGAGAGAGCAGAGAGAGAGAGGAGAGAGAAAGAGAGGAGAAAGCAAAATAAAGAGATAACGATACAATAAAGAGAAGAGAAAAAACAAAGAGAGAAAAATAAACGAAAATAACAAGATAAAAAGAATAAATAAATAAAAAAGAAAAAAAAACAAGATAAAAAGATAAATAAATAAAAAAGAAAAAAAAACAATAACATAAATAAATAAAAATCAATACAAAAAACAATAACATAAATAAATAAAAATCAATACAAAAAACAATAACAAAAAGTCGGAAATACAGCAAGAAAAAAGCCTCAACTTACGACAACCCGTTATACGCGCCCTTACCTTTCTTTCGAGACGGTGGACCTCAACCTCCGGGGCTTTGTCGCAGTCCAGAGCAAAGGTACTAGGGATAGGAGCGACCATCTTCATCCCGTGGTGTGAGTCCTTCGTCGAGGAACAGTCCTTCAGGATGTCTATGGACGCTATTTCGAGGCTGCAGTCGTAACGCGTTGTGCCTCCTGTGGTGAATGAAAGGGAAGGTGTGAGAATTTTTGTTTTTATTGTTTTATTTATTTGTTTTTTTTTCGGTTTGGTTGTTAGGGTTTGAGCGATTGGTTTGTTGATTATTGTCTTTTATTGTTTTGATTTTATTTTTTTTCTTTCATTTTTTATGTGATTGTTCATTCCCTCTCTCTTTTAGTTTTTTTTTTTTATTGTCTTTTTTTTTTTTGCTCTTCTTTTCTTCGTTGTTTTATTTACCCTTTCTTCTTTTTCCCTCTTTCTTCCTTCTCTTTATTTTCCCTTTCTTCGAATCCTTCCCATTCCTTTCCTTATTTTCCTTCTTCTCTTCCTCTGTCTCTACTCTTCCTCCTTTATCATCAACTTCTCCTCCTCCTCCATTTTCCTCCATCCTCCCTTCTCTTACCTCACCACCTCCTCCTCTAACTTTTTCTTCCTTTTCTACAAACTAATCTCATTGTCCTCGATTTTCAACTTTCTCTAACTTATATCTCCTCTTCCTTCCTCCTTCTTTTTCCTGGTTCCCCCTCCTTCTTCCCCAACCTTGCTTTTCCCTCTTTCCCTCCTACATTCCCTTCCATTCTTCCTCCTCCTCTCTTCTTCCTCCTTCTGGCGTCCCCCTCCCCCTCCCTACTTCTCTCCAACCTGCTTTTTCTCTCTCTCCCTCCTACATTCCTTTCCATTCTTTCCTCCTCCCTCTCTCATTCGCTCATGCCTCCCCCTCCCTACTTCTTCTCTGTCCATCTGCCTCCTCCCTCAAACCTCCCCATCCCTGCACCTTCATTCTATATTCTTCACTTTCCTTCTCCCTTCTTTAAACCCATCCCTACTCCCTCTCTGAGCCTTTTCCCTCTCCACCCCCCTCCTACCTCTCCTCCCAACCTTGGCCCACTTCCCTTCCTCCCACATCCACACGGTCGCTCGACCACCAAGCTTTCCCGCAGATCCACCTACCACAACTCTCCACCTCCTTCTTAGCTCCACTTCTCTGCCCTCCCCCAACATACCCGAAAAAATACTCCGCATTCAAATATTCTAAAGTATACTTCGCGCTTCAACCTCCCGAATTTCCACTATACCGAGACCATAGCATGAATAGCCATATTCGTTCCTCCTTTCACCACTTCCTGACGTCTTCTCTCTGACACCTCACCGCCCCGCTCTCACATCCTGACCTCGGCGTCTCTGACCTCCGCCCCTAAACCCTCCCGCTCATATATGAACGCCCCCCTAAGAGGCCCGCGCCCTGAATCCTCGTTGCCGCCCTAAACTCCGAGCCTTCTAGACACGACAAAATGAGATTATACAGCGAAGGGTGGCAGCCCTGAAATGTTCTCCGCACGAGGTGGGTGTAAAACGAATGCTAGTATCACGTCTCCTTCCTGGGCGAGTAGGTAGAGACAAATCTCTCCGCCCCTCTATGAAAACCTATCACCACTTCCTGCCCTCGAAACCTACCGGCTCCTACAACCCCGGCCGGGAGCGCATCAAAGAATTTTCTTGTCCCTGAACCGAGGAAGTTGTGTCTCAAGCCTCACCCAGATTCCACACAGGAACAGAAAGCAGAACTTATAACTGCTTTGGTTAGATAGAATTCCTAATATAACATAAATCTGTTGGTAATATATTTTAAGTGTATACTAATAAAACATATGAATTATATTCACAGCTTGTTAGGGAGTATTAATTCACTCTACGATCATTCTTTTGGAGGGCGTACCCCTTCTGACACCTTATAAAATCACAATGGTAACTTAATACTAACTATTTGTGTACACTTCTAACTCACTTAGTGCGTGATGCCTCCATCTTTTATGCTAACTTTTCCTTAATTTCTCTCCTCTCTTTCATTTCATTAATACTCTCATCCTCTATCCCCACTAGCCCTATTTTTATTTCTCTTTTTTTCTTATCATCTTTTACTACATCCTTATTGCTTCTTTATCTAACTATTATCACAAACACTTCATATACCTACTCTCTAGGCTTATACACCCCTCCCTCGAGCTATGTTCATACTATGCGTCCTTTTGGTCTGAAATAATTACTTTATTGACCTGTTTTTTCTACCAATTTTTATTCTATTTTATATAACTTAATTCATTGTCGGATAATCAAACTACTATTTTCTATTTCAGTTTTTTAGCCCAATTTTTCTATACGTTAATTATTTTATAATAGTAACCATACTTCACTTAAATAAACGCCATATACTTTATCACCGTATTCCACAATCCCCATATCGCTCACAACGTACTTCTTCACCTTCCACAGTGTTTCGCCTAAACACCTTCGCCCCTTAAGCCTCCCCAATGTCGCGCTAACACCCGAAAACGGCTGATACACCCTCCACACCGTATTCCCGCTCGCTCTATCTAATTAAGGTTAACTCCCTCCTTTACTAAAGCCTTATCGTCCAGAGAAAGAGTTACCGCGCGCACCACAAGTAAAGATGAAATATACTTCGTTCTGTCACAATCACAAAGAGATATGCATCTCGCTCTTAACCGGACTCCAACCAATTCGGAAATATACTAGCCTGGTCACTCTCCGTCAGAAATGAATATCTTCTACCACTACTTCCTGCTGCTTTTTCGCATTCCTCTTTTCTCTGTCCAATCAGCTCAACCCGGACGTCCCTCGAATATACACTTATGCGACTCCTGTTCACCCCGGCTCCCTCCGTTTCAACCCCGCCCCCAACGGTACCCTTCCCACCACCGGCCCTCCCGTCCCGCGCTCACGCCCCGCGGCTCCCCCCCACTCCCAACACGTCCGCCCTTGCCCCCTCGATCCAACCACATCCCGCCCTCCCACCACTCCACCCCTCTCCCAAACCCCGCCCTCACTCTCCCTCCCTCACTCACCCTCCAACCCCGACTTACACCCACGTCACCTCCTTCCCCTAAAACCCCAAAACCCCGCCTCCCCGCCTCCAAATCGACTCCCCCCCTCCCCTCCAAACCCACGCCCCACCACGTCCCTCTCCCCTCCAACCCGCTTCCCCTCCCCCTCAAACCCCGCCTCGCCCTAATGTCATGCTCCCCGTCCCACCCCGTAATTCAGTAGTTATCCAAACACCGCTATTCCTGCTTGCCCCATTTTCCAACATTCAACCTTCGCCCCTTCTCCTCACCATCCCGCCCTACCAACCCCGCGCCACCCACATCTGCACCTCACTGAGAAGTGAACGAATCGAACTTCCCACCCACAAGTCGAGAAACTGCTCATAATCCGATCACTCTGAGGCCGATACGACTGGTCCTTCATTCCTCGCCCTAGTTCCCACGCCCAGGTTTCGACCCCGTACCAAACGGCAAGCCCTATCCCCTCTCCCTTCGCCTCCTACCTCCAAACAACCCTCCCCCTCCAAACCCGCCCTCCCCCTCCCCCCCACCTCCCCCCCTCCAAACCCCCGCCCACCTCACCTCTCAGCCTCACTCGAGAATGAACGTCGACCTCCACCCAAGTCGAGGAACTGCTCCGATCCACCTTGAGGCCGAACGACTGGTCCTTCTCCTCGCCCCAGGAGAAGGTGAGTCCTCCGCCAGTCCTCGGGGACCAGAAGATCTTCCTGGGGGAGTCGAGCGGGAAGCCGAGGGCCGTTAGGTAGTAGGTCCTGCAGTCTGGGGAGGGAGTTGGTTTGGGTCGTTCATTTTCTATGTTGTGTGTGTGTTTTACTCGTTATTTCTATTGTTATCGTTGCTATCATCATTACTGTTATTATTATTGTGATTATTATGATCATTATTATCATTGTTATTATTGTTATCATTATTATTACTATTATTATTGTCTTGTTATTGTTATTATATGTAATTATCATTATCATTATTGATATTATCATCACTATTGTTATTATTATTATTATTATTATAATTATTATCATTATTATCACCACTATTATCCTTATCATTATTATTATTGTTATTATCATGACCACTATTATTTCTAATTTCATTATCATCTTTCTTTTCACCACATGTAAATATATAATCATTACTATCATTATCAATGTCATTATGTACACTATCATCACCACTGTTATAGTTATCATAATAATCACCATCGCTATTATCATTAATATACTTAAGAAATAACATTAAATAACAAGACAGAGATAAGTCCTCGGATAGCGCATACCTCCGCCAAGGCAAAAGGGTCACTGATGCTATAAGAATATTCACACTTAAAGAATTACATTAAAATCACGTCTTTCTCAAGTACACCGATTTCCCTATCTCGCAATGCAAATCAATCCTTTAAAAATATATTAAAGTTGGACTAGGACACACCTCTGGTAAAAAAAAAAAAAAAAAAAAAAAAAAAAAAAAAAAAAAAAAAAAAAAAATCCTTAAAATCCTAAAAATCCTATCATAACTTTTTGAGTTATCCTGCTAACCAACTCGCAATGCAAATAAATCCTTTAAAAAATATCAAAGTCGGACTAAGACACACCCCTGGTAAAAAAAAAAAAAAAAAAAAAAAAAAAAAATCCTAAAAATCCTATCATAAATTTTTGAGATATCCTGCTAACCAACCGACCAACAAACTAACTAAACGCTAACGCTACCAGACACACAACCTCCTTAGCAACTAACCTCGTCTTCCTTCGCAATATTTGGCGTTGTGGCGACAGTCTGAAGAAAAGAAAATAGTGTGAGATTTTACTCTTTAAGGGAGAGGGTGACACTGATCAAATTGGATTTATTAATTGGATGTTTTATATATATATATATATATATATATATATATATATATATATATATATATATATATATATATATATATATATATATATATAATATATATATGGATGGTTTGGTATGTGCTAGATACAGGAATTATTTTGAAACGTGCATAGGTATAAGTATATATACATACAGAGATAAGAATAACACTAAAACACACATGAGCATACACTCAGATACAGTCACACAGGCATACGCACATACAAATAATAGATAAACATACAGACACAAGAATAACATACACACCAAAAATATCCACACACAAACAACCCACCCTACACACACACACAATCACACAAACAAACACACACACATACACTCACCCACCCACCCACACACACACACAGACACCCCCCCCCCCCCACGCACACACACAATCACACATACACACCCAACACACCCTCACGCCCACACTCACCAACTCACACGCCCACAAAAACACACTCACCACAGGGGAGGACACTACACTGCAGTGCCCATAAACTGGATATGCTGCTTTTCACGCCCACGCCCATGGCACCGCAGTCCGGGTGGGTGCAGATCCTGCTCTCGTTCACGCCCAGAGAAGGGATGATAACGCTGTAGGATTCTGAGAGATAGATATCCTGTTTAGATAAGGTTTAATATCCTTTTCTTAGGCTGTTTATCTTATCAGTATATCAGGTTTGGATCTGATTATGTTCTTAGCGATGTAATTTCGATTATATATATTCAAGATTGTCATCTTTAATTATTATCACTAATACCATTAATACTACGTCCACACGCGCACACACACACACACAGACACACACACACACACACACACACACACACACACACACACACAACACATATGTATATATATATATGTGTGTGCTTGTGTGTGTATGTGTGTGTATATATGTGTGTATGTGTATATGTGTGAGATTTAGCGAGCATATACAACAATACGATTAAAAAAGTACGAGAAACTAATAAAACAAACAAACAAACAAAAACGATAAAAGAAAAAAATAACAACATAAAGAAAATAAATCAAATGATAAAAAAAAACAATATAAAGAAAAAAACAACAACAACAACAACAACAAAAAACAGCTGACGAGCGATTCCCAACCTAATCTCCGCCTCACATCCTCGACCTCGGCCTTGACCTCGATCTCGTGCCACATGTTCCTCTGCTCCTCCTCGACGGCGACGCTCACCTCGAGTCCTTCTCCAACGAGGGACAGCTCCTCCACGTCGCCCTCGGGCCACCAGAAGATCCTCGAGATGTCCTTCGTCAGAGGCGTGCCCACGGAGGTGAAGCGGTGGACTTGGCATCCTGTGGGAGGGAGAGGAAGGATTAGGAATCATGAGGGAAGATGGAGGAGGATGAGGAAGGATTAGGAACCATGAGGAAGGGATCGGAGAAGGATTAGGAATCATGAGGAAGATGGAGGAGGATGAGGAGGATTGGGAATCATGAGGAAGGATTGGGAATCATGAGGGAATTGGAATCATGAGGAAGGATCCATGAGGAAGGATAATCATGAGGAAGGATTAGGAACCATGAGGAAGGATTAGGAATCATGAGGGAAGATGGATGAAGAAGGATTAGGAATCATGAGGAAGGATTAGGAATCATGCAGAGAAGGATTAGGAATCATGGGAAGGTCATGAGGAATCATGAGGAAGGATTAGGAATTGAGGGATGGATCATGAGGAAGAGGGGAAGATTGGGAATCATGAGGAAGGATTGGGAATCACGAGGAAGGATTGGGAATCATGAGGAAGGATTGGGAATCATGAGGAAGGATTGGGAATCATGAGGAAGGATTGGGAATCATGAGGAAGGATTAGGAATCATGAGGAAGGATTCATGAAGGAAGATTAATCTGAGGAAGGATTGGAATCATGAGGAAGGATGGGAATCATGAGGAAGGAATTGGGAATCATGAGGAAGGATTGGGAATCATGGAGGATTGGGAATGAGATTGGGAATCATGAGGAATCATGAGAAGGATGGGATCATGAGGAAGGATTGGAAATCATGAGAAGGGTTGGGAATCATGAGGAAGGATTGGGAATCATCATGAGGAAGGATTGGGAATCATGAGAAAGGATTGGAATCATGAGGAAGAGTTGGGAATCACGAGGGGGGATTGGGAATCATGAGGAAGGATTGGGAAGAGGAAGTTGGGAATCATGAGGAAGGATTGGGAATCATGAGGAAGGATTGGGAATCATGAGGAAGGATTGGGAATCATGAGGAAGGTTTGGGAATCATGAGGAAGGATTGGGAATCATGAGAAGGATTGGGAATCATGAGGAAGGATTGGGAATCATGAGGAAGGATTGGGAATCATGAGGAAGGATTGGGAATCATGGTGAAGGATTGGGAATCATGGTGAAGGATTGGGAATCATGGTGAAGGATTGGGAATCATGATGAAGGATTGGGAATCATGATGAAGGATTGGGAATCATGATGAAGGATTGGGAATCATGAGGGATGGGAATCATGAGGATTGGATGAGGAAGGATTAGGAATCATGAGGAAGGATTGGATTCACGAGGAAGGATGAAGGAAATCATGGAAGGATTCATGAGGAAGGATTAGGATCATGAGGAAGGATTAGAATCATGGGGGATTAGGAATTAGGAATCATGAGGAAGGATTAGGAATCATGAGGAAGGATTAGAAAGAAGGATTAGGATTGAGGAAGGATTAGGAATCATGAGGAAGGATTAGGAATCATGAGGAAGGATTAGGAATCATGAGGAAGGATTAGGAATCATGAGGAAGGATTAGGAATCATGAGGAAGGATTAGGAATCACGAGGAAGGATTAGGAATCATGAGGAAGGATGGATGAGGATTAGGAAAGATGAGGAATCATGAGGAAAGATAAAGAAGAATTAGATATCATGAGGAAGGATTAGGAGTCATGAGTAAGGATGGATGAAGATGAGGAAGGATTAGGAATCATGAGTAAGGATGGATGAGGATTAGGAAAGATGAGGAATCATGAGGAAAGATAAAGAAGAATTAGATATCATGAGGAAGGATTAGGAGTCATGAGTAAGGATGGATGAAGATGAGGAAGGATTAGGAATAATGACGGAAGATGGATGAGGATGAGGAAGGATTATGAATAATGAGGAAAGATGATGGAGGATTAGGAATCAAGAGGGAAGATGGGTGGAGAAGGATTAGGAATAATGAGGAAAGATGGATGAGGTGGGATTAGGAATCATGAGAAAGAGGAAGGATTAGGAATCGTGAGGGAAGATGAATAGGGAAGGATTAGGAATCATGAAGAAAGATGAAGGATTAGGAATCATGAAGAAAGATAAATGGAGGAGGATTAGGAATCATTGATGGATTAGGAATCGTGAAGAAAGATGAACGAGGAAGGATTAGGAATCATGAAGAAAGATGAGTAAGGATGGGGAAGGATTAGAAACTATGGGGAAAGATGGATGAGGAAGAATGAGGATGATGTATTCTGCGAGTAAAAGGTTACAGTTGTAGTTAAAGAGCTGTGTTGAGTTTTCTTCGTTTTTCCTTTTTTATTGTGCTTCTTTACTTTTGTGAATCTCTTGATCTGTTTTTTTTTCTCTATTTCTTTATGTTTTATCTCCCTCTCTCTCTCTCACTCGCTCTTTCTTTTTCTTTCACTCACTCACCTCCCCCATCCTCTCACTCACTAACTCTCTCTCTCTCTCTCTCTCTCTCCCTTCCTTCTTCCCTTCCTCTCTCCTTCTCTCTCTCTCTCTCCCCCTTCTCTCTCTCGCTCCTCCTTCTCTCCATCCCCTCTCTCACTCATCTACCGACACCCTCTTTCCCTCTCTTCCTCTCCTC
>NW_020872202.1:44138-51638 GCF_003789085.1 Penaeus vannamei
ACAAATCTTTGTGCTCTCGACAACGCAGTAAAAAAAAAAAAAAAAAAAAAAAAAAAAAGAGGGTCACTTAGCGCACTTCACTTTCACTTTCACTTTTTTTGGGGCACTTTCATCTTTTAACTTTTTTTTTTCGATTAATTCATTCACTTTCAGAAAGGCAATGAGGGCTTTGGGTTGCATTTGTATATTTCGGATTTGTTTCTGTTGCTGTGATCACTCTGGCTTTACGTACACATAAACACACACACACACACAGACAAACACACATACACAGATACACGCACACATAAATAAACACACACATACAAAAAAAACAAACCTACACACATAAATAAAATGCCAACCAAAAAGTCAAAGCAAGAAAAAAATCACACACACACACACGCAAACACACACACACAAACTCACACACACGCACACACACACAAACATAAAAACACATACACACACAAACACATACACACAACCCCCGCCCCACCCCACACACAAACTCACACACACAACCCCCACACCCCCCCCACACACACAACCCCCCCCCCCCACACACACACACACAACCCTCCCACACACACACACAACCCCCCCCCCCCACACACACACACCAAAGGCCAAAGTTCAAACTCCACCTCTACCCTCACAAGACGTACCACAGCTACCTCAGAGAGTGCCCGGTGCCAACCAACAGTGCCACACCAGGGCAGCGTTGACGACAAAATACCCAGCGTGGTTTTCCCGGTCTGTACCAACTGATGACGTCATCACCTCATTCGGACATTTTCCATTTGTATTTATCAGATTATCCAGATTGTTTATTTATCTGTAAATGGATTTTAGATTTATAGGAAAATCAATATTATTTTGTAGATTTCTTAATCATTATTATTATTTTTTTTCCAAATGGGTTTTGAATTCTATATGAGAGAGATGAACATACATATAAATATATTAAGGGGATTGAAGTCATATGAAAAGTGACGGATGGAAATTTTAATTCTTCCCCCAATTTCTGGAATTTCCGATTGAGGGCGGGAGGGGGGGAGGGGGAGGGGGGGAGGGGCGAGCGGTGGAGGTAGTCTTTCCCCACAAAAAAAAAAAAAAAAAAAAAAATGTAATACTACACTAATTTTTTGTCCTTTAGATTGCTGAATCTCGGTCAATGCTCTTCCTGACCCAATTTGGTATCATTTGGTATCACGTGGTATTGTTCTTTTGTATTTGGTGTTATTCTTTGGTATTTGCTGTTATTCTTTGGTATTATTAGGAATCAGTTGGTATTATTTGCCATCATTCTCTGGTGTTATTAGGTATCAGTTGGTATTCTTTGCTGCTATTCTTTGGTACTATTTATCATTCTCTAGCACTTGATATCATTTGGTATTGGTATCATTATCTATTATTTCATATCATTTGGTATTGTTTGCTATCATTATATGGTATTATTCTCTGGTATTTGCTATCGTTTGCTATCATTGGTACATATGATGTCATTCTCTGGTATATGGTTTCATGTGGCATTATTTTATCCTTTTTCCTGGTACTTGGTATAATTTGGTATTGTTTTATATCTTAGATTATTCTCTGATATTGGTATTATCTGATATCTGGTTTTATTTAGTATTATTTCTTATTACTCTTTTGTATTTATTTTATCCACTGGTATTTGGTATCACTTGCTATTATTCTCTGGTATTCATAATCATTTGGTATCATTTACCACCATCTTCTGGTATCTAGAATCATCTGGTATTATTTGCTATCATTCTCAGATATTTTAGAATAATTCGGTATTATTTACAATCATCGTTGTTTGGTATAATTTGGTATCATTCTCTAGCATTTGGATTTTTTGTGTATTATTCCTCTGGTATTTGGTATCCCTTAGTATTATTCCCCTGGTATCTGGTATCAGGTATTTTCCCTGGTATCTGGTATCACTTGGTATTATTCCCCTGGTATCTGGTATCCCTTAGTATTATTCCCCTGGTATTTGGTATCATTCGATATTGTTGAATGGTATTATTAGTGGTTCAGTGTATTATTCTCTACACTGGACGCTTCCTGTATGTGAACAGATCCTGTTTACATTTTCTTTCTCTCCATTAAAGGAAAAGTTCGTGTGTGTTTTTTTCCCTACGCGTCTGTCTGTTTTTGGTGTGTTTATTGTGTTTGTTGATTGGTGTTTATTGTGTTTGTTGCTTGGTGTTTGTTGTGTCTGTTGCTTGGTTGTTGTCTTGGTGTTTGTTGCTTGGTGTTTGTTGCTTGGTGTTTGTTGTGTTTGTTGCTTGGTGTTTGTTGTGTTTGTTTGTTGTTGTGTTTGTTGCTTGGTGTTTTGTTGCTTGGTGTTTGTTGTGTTTGTTGCGTGTACGTTTGTTTGTTTTGGGGGGACTTGGTTGTGACTCGCAGACTGATAGCTTTAGATTCGTAAAATATATGATAATGGTCATGATTTTGATGATGATAATGATGGGGATGAGGATGGTAATGATAATAATAGATAAAATGAGAACAGGAGTAGTAAGAAATTATGACAATTGCGTTAATAGAATAATGATAATAACGATGATGATGATGATGATTATGATGGTAATAAAAATAATGATGATAATAATAATAATAGGAATGACTATTCTACTCGTACTACTATCATCACTAGTACAAATACTACTGATAATAATAATGATAAAATAGTGATGAAAAATATACAATTTCATGATAATAATGATAGTGATAATCATGAATAATAGAATATATCATATATAATAAAAGTAATAATGGTGATAATGATAATACTGATAATCAATATTGCACTTTATTATTTTTTCCATCAGCCTGTGTGTCCTTGCTCTCTACGTCGTTAGGATAAGGAAGACACGAAGACACAAAGCACAGTGTGTTCCTAGCTAATGAGAGTGCTCCATCTGTAGGTCCTTGAGCTGTCAGCTTGTCTCTGTCTCTGTAGGTCCTTGAGAAGCCCCCAGCCAGAATGAGAGTGTTCCATCTGTAGGTCTGTAGCCAATGAGAGTGCATCTCAGCCAATGAGTAGTAGTCCTTGTGTCAGCCAATTGTTCCATCTGTAGGTCTTGAGCTGTAGCCAATGAGAGTGCTCCCCTTCTGTCAGCCAATGAGAGTGTTCATCTGTATCCTTGGTGTCAGCCAATGAGAGGCCATCTGTAGGTCCTTGAGCTGTCAGCCAAGTGCTCCATCTGAGGTTTGAGCTGTCAGCCAATGAGTGTGTTCCATCTGTAGGTCCTTGAGCTGTCAGCCAATGAGAGTGCTCCATCTGTAGGTCCTTGAGCTGTCAGCCAATGAGAGTGTTCCATTCTGTAGGTCTTGTTCAGCCAATGAAGATGTGCTTCCATCTGTAGGTCCTTGAGCTGTCAGCCAATGAGAGTGCTCCATCTGTAGGTCCTTGAGCTGTCAGCCAATGAGAGTGCTCCATCTGTAGGTCCTTGAGCTGTCAGCCAATGAGAGTGTTCCATCTGTATGTTCTTGAGCTGTCAGCCAATGAGAGTGCTCCTACTGTGGGTCCTTGAGCTGTCAGCCAATGAGAGTGCTCCATCTGTAGGTCCTTGAGCTGTCAGCCAATGAGAGTGCTCCATCTGTAGGTCCTTGAGCTGTCAGCCAATGAGAGTGCTCCATCTGTAGGTCCTTGGGCTGTCAGCCAATGAGAGTGCTCCATCTGTAGGTCCTTGAGCTGTCAGCCAATGAGAGTGCCCTCCATTCTGTAGGTCCTTGAGCTGTCAGCCAATGAGAGTTCCATCTGTAGGTCCTTGAGCTGTCAGCCAATGAGAGTGTTCCTTCTGTAGGTCCTTTGAGTGTCAGCAATGAGAGTGTTCCATCTGTAGGTCCTTTTGTGTCTGTAGCTCATCTGTAGGTCCTTGAGCTGTCAGCCAATGAGATTTCCTTCTGTAGGCCTTGGAGCTGTCAGCCAATGAGAGTGTTCCTTGTAGGTCCTTGAGCTGTCAGCCAATGAGATGCTCCATCTTAGGTCCTTGAGCTGTCACCAATGAGAATGCTTTCCAGCTCAGCAATGAGAGTGTTCCTTCTGTAGGTCCTTGAGCTGTCAGCCAATGAGAGTGTTCCATCTGTAGGTCCTTGAGCTGTCAGCCAATGAGAGTGTTCCATCTGTAGGTCCTTGAGCTGTCAGCCAATGAGAGTGTTTCCCTGTGAGCTGTCAGCCAATGAGAGTGCTCCATTGTAGGTCCTTGGGCTGGCTCAGCAATGAGAGTGTTCCATCTGTAGGTCCTTGAGCTCTCAGCCAATGAGCTCCATCTGTCTGTCAGCCAATGAGAGTGAGGTCTCAGCCAATGAGAGTATTTTATCTTTAAGTTCTTGGACTCTTAGCCAATGGGAAGGGTCCATCTTTATGTCCTTGAGCTCTCAGCCAATGGGAGGAGTTTATCTCTTATGTTTCTCTGCTCTAAGCCAATGGGAAGGGTCCATCCATATGCCCTTCAGCTCTCAGCCAATAGGGATGGTTCATCTTCATGTCCTCGAGGGTTCAGCCAATGAAAGTGGTCGATCTGTATGTCTTTGAATTCTTAGCCAATGGTAATCATCCATTTATATGTCCAGCCATATGCAAATGAGATAGGTTGCCAGCTTAGCGATAAAAAAAACTTTATCGAGCTATTAACAATCGTTCATAGAATATCTAGGGAGTGAATTATTCGCTCTAAATAAATGAATAGAAAATAGAAGAATAAGATAGAAAGTAAATCAGAGATCAGAAGATAATAAAATAGATGATAATTAATAAGACAAATGAAATAAACAAAAATGTTAAACTTTACCCTAATGTTAACTATATACTTGATAGATTATTCAAATTCACCAAATGAATTATTTATTGTATTTCTCTCAGCGAACCCTCATCGACCAATTCAAATACGATCACTAATAATGATTTAATCTTATCATATCACGTGATTGATTTCTATTATATCCATCAACCTTTTTTTTTAATACCACATTCTTTACATATATACTCACATGTATAGCTCATAATTGTGTAAATGTTGATTACCTGTTTAAGTGTATTTTGTATAGTTTATTTGTACACACACACACACACACACAACACAAAACACACGTACAGACACACACACACACACACACACACACACACACACACACACACACACACACACACACACACACAACACACACACACACACACACACACACACACACACACACACACACACACACACACACACACACACACACACACACACACACACACACACACACACACACACACACACACACACACACACACACACACACACACACACACACACACACACACACACACACACACACACACACACACAACACACACACACACACACAACACACACACACACACACACCACACACACACACACACACACACACACACACACACACACACACATACGCACGTAAAGAAAGGAAAATTATAGAACGACGATTAAAAACAAATAAGGAAGCACATGACAAAGGAAACAGATTCTCGATAAAAGTTTATTGTTGATAAAACCAAACGAACAGATTTAATAATAATAGTAAAAAGGCAAACAAATGACTGATAATGATAAAGAGTAATAATAATAATAATGACATAAGCAAAGAGAGTAATAATAGTGGTAATACAAATGATAAACATTAATACGAGCATCGTAATAATGAATATAGTTATAAAAAAACAATCAACTTGATAACTGTAATAATTATACGTAAATGTGTAATGATGATTATGAAGAAAATAAACATAATAATCATACAGATAAGAAAATTATCATAAACATAAGTATATGTTGAAAGCAAAATACCTAAACATTATAGCAATAACGATAATTATAATGATGGTAATGGTGATGATAATTAATAAGATAATAATAATAAAACTAATGATAAAAATAATAATGATAAAGCTAATGATGAAAATAATAATGAAAATAATATAATAGTAATCATGATAGCAACGCCCATAACAATATCAATAATAATAATAACAATAATGATAATATAAAAAAAATATAATAATAATAATGATAATAATACAAAATCGACAATAATGATAATGATAACAAAAATACAACGAATAACTGATAATAAAACTACAAACAAAAGCGCCAAAAATCAAGGAGAAATACGAGCCTAAAAATTTTCGCTCCTCCTCCTGGCGATGACGAAGGCGAGAATCCGACGCAGACGATGATGCGATGACGGGGAGGGCGATCCACCCCCACAGACCTCCTCCCGCCCTTGCTGTCGGCGTGGGCGTGGGAGATAAAAAGGGGTTAAGTTAAGGAAAGAGGGAGAAGGTCTGTCAAGGGAGGAGAGCTGGAGGAAATGTCTTTAGGTTCGTTATTATTACACACACACACACATATCTATGTGTGTGTGTATGTGTGTGAAGTGAAATGCATCAATCATTATTTTATTTTATCAATGATGATGTCTATGTGTATCCTTCCTTTTTTCTTGACTGTCAAATTTCCTGTCCAATAATGATATATTTTTATTAATTAAATTAAACAAACACACACACACATATATACTCATACATATGTATGTATATTGTGGGTTGGAGGGAGGTGAGGGAAGGGTAGAAGGGTGGGTGGAGGACACACACAGACACCACACACAGCACACAGCACACACACACACACACACACACACACACACACACACACACACACACACACACGCGCCAACACACAACACACACAGCACACACACACACACACACACACGCACACACACAACACACACACATGTGTAATATATTTCTGTCTCCTCCACTCCACTCCATCAAAAACCCTCCGTACCCCCCCTCCCCCCACCCTCCCAACCCCGACCCCCTCTTTCCTCACCTGCGACCGGGTGACTATATCCCCCCTCCTCCCCCTACCCCCCTCCTCCAACCCCGACCCCTCTTTCACCTGCGACCGGGTACTATCCCCCTGCCCCCTCCCTCCAACCCCGACCGCCCTCTTTCCTCCCTCCCCTGCGACCGGGTGACTATCCCCCCCTCCTTCCCCTACCCCCCCCCTCTCCCCCCGACCCCCTCTTTCCTCACCCAACCGGGTGACGATCCCCCCTCCTTCCCCTACCGCTCACCTGCGACCGGTGACTATCCCCCCCTCCTTCCCCTACCCCCCCTCCCTCCAACCCCCGACCCCCTCTTTCCTCACCTGCGACCAGGACTATCCCCCTCCTTCCCCCTACCCCCCCCTCCTCCAATCGCCCGACCCCCTCTTTCCTCACCTGCGACCGGGTGACTATCCCCCCCTCCTTCCCCCTACCCCTCCCTCCAACCCCGACCCCCCTCTTCCTCACCTGCGACCGGGTGGACTATCCCCCCCTCCTTCCCCTAACCCCCCTCCCTCCAACCCCGACCCCCCTCTTTCCTCACCTGCGACCGGGTGACTATCCCCCCCTCCTTCCCTACCCCCCCCCTCCTCCAAACCCCGACCCCCTCTTTCCTCACTGCGACCGGGTGACTATCCC
>NW_020872202.1:59138-61638 GCF_003789085.1 Penaeus vannamei
GATAGATGAATATACAGATAAATATATGGATAGATAGATTGGATATATAGATGCACACAGACATGCGCCTATATGTGTGCATGTACGTATATTTCTATGCTCCTGTACATCTAGATAAAAAAAAACATTTGCAACATTTAAATAGAACTTCCTCCATTAATCAACATCCACTAAAAAGCAAAAAAAAAAAAAAAAAAAAATATTGTGTTGTTAATTAGAATAATGATTAATTCACAAGTTATAGAAGCAGAATCAAAAACAAAACAAATTTTACAACCTACGTGGATCACATTCTGCATTTGAGAGTTGTGGACCCACGATCCCTGAAAGGAGATATAAAGGTATGGATATCAAATAGCAATATATATATATATATATATATATATATATATATTATATATAATATATATATATATATATATATATATATGCTTATTCAAACTCACGCACTGGCAAACACACACAACACTCACACACACACACACTGACACACACACAACACTCACACACACACACATACACACACATATATATATGTATATCTTATTTTAAAAAATAGGCTTATAAATGAAAGAATATGAAATAAAGTAAAATCCAACACAAAGATAAAATGAACGAAATATAGGAAATAAATACACAACCATTTTTCCTTTCCATTCATTTACTTACCTCTTTTCCATCTATCTGTCTTATCCTTTATTCAACTCTTTCATATGTCACTACTTATCTGTTTTCTTATATATCTATTTAACTTCGTCTTCTGCTTATTCCAAATTCTCGCATTTCTTATCGTTCATTGCTTCACACAACTATTTTGCACTAATTTAGCAATATATATATATATATAATATATATATATATATATATATATATATATATATATATATATATATATATATATATAATATGATATATAGAGAAAGGGAGATGGATAGATGGATGGAGATGGAGAGATAAATGGAGAGATGGAGAGAGAGAGGGAGATGGAGAGAGAGAGAGAGAGAGAGAGAGAGAGAGAGAGAGAGAGAGAGAGAGAGAGAGAGAGAGAGAGAGAGAGAGAGAGAGAGAGAGAGAGAGAGAGAGAGAAAGAAAGAAAAAAGAGAGATAGATAGAAAAGAGAGAGAGAGATAGAAAGAGAGATAGAGATAGAAAGAGACAGAGAAAGAAAGAGAAAGAGAGAGACAGATAATCAAAGAGCTAGATTAAAACAGAGACAGACAAAGAATAAACAGAGAATAAGCAATAGGGACAGAAAAACGAAAAAAAAGAAAAAAAAAAAAGAAAAACACAACAATTTATACCAAAACTTACCACCGCCCGCAAGCAGAAACAGAAGGAATTCACAAGCAGCATTCTTTGCTTGCAGAGTGCATGACGAAAGCAAACCATGATTTCTGTTCTTCCTGTTGCTTCTTGTTGGGCACGAAGGGGTATCTTAGTGGGGGTTGGGGGGAGGGTGTCCTGTAAGAGGATATTGTCGTTATTGTTATTTTTTGTCTACTCTTTTTCTTTGTCGTTTTATTGTTGTTGTTTTTGTTCTGCAAGGAATTGTTATTTTGTGTCGTTATCTGTTATTCATGCTGTTTTTTTGATAATTTCTATTCTTGTTATTGTTCTTCTTGATGATATTGTTTTTGTTATTACATGTTATGCTTGTTATCATTTGTTATTTTTTGTTATTAAATTTTGTTAATTATATTGTCCTTATTGTTATGATCTGATGTTTCTTTTTTCTTATATCAAAGTTCTTAATGTGATCATAATATATATGTATATATATGCCTGATATATATATACTTACATAAATATATATACATACATACATACATACATATAATATATATATAATATATATATATATATATATATATATATATATATATATATATATATATACATATACATATGTATGTATGATGCATGTACATATATATATATAATATATAATGTATATATATATATATATAATATATATATATATATATATATATATATATATATATATATATATATATATATAACATAAATAAATGAATAAGTAAATAAATAGATAGATAAGATAAATAAACAGCTTATATATATATCAATATATAAAAAAAAAATTAATTGTTATTTCTTTCTATTGTTATTATCACTGTGATTATCATAATCATTGATAGTCTAACACTGATATTGCTAATCTATCTTCATTGTATTAACGACTGTCACCATCGTCATAATTTTTCACCATAATCATCGTGGTCATTGTTATTGTCATTATCATAAGATGCACTTTCACCATCATAACTATTACCAGAGAGATATACTGATAAGGAGAGGGGACATGAAAGATGGAGAGAATAGAGATAGAGATATAGATATCAATAGGGAGATCGAGGGAGAGAGAGAGAGAGAGGAGAGAGAGAGAAGAAAGAGGGAGGGAGGTAGGGAGAGAGGGAGAGGAGGAGAGAGGGAGAGAGGGAGAGAGGGAAGAGAGGGAGAGAGGGAGAGAGGGAGAGAG
>NW_020872202.1:64138-66638 GCF_003789085.1 Penaeus vannamei
AAATATATTATCTGTGGAAGAATACACAAAATCATCAAGGACATTAATTCCTTTTGCAATAGTTTCAAAACTTTTTATGATAATTCATTAATCAGTATGATTATTTTAACTGATGGCAACCTATCTCACTTAATCCTTTCTGTATCCTCTTTTTTTTGTTGTTATACTTTTTATAATACTTCGCCTGTTTTATGAATTACTGCAACAAAATGTTTTATTATTATTATTATTTTTTTTTTGTAATGTGCTTGAATGACAAACTTAAAACTTAGGAAAAGGAATAATTGGCAACTCAGACCTGGACCATGGAGTACTTCGATTCGTCAAGTCGCTTTTTATTCCAATCGTCTGACTCTTTGATACTTGTGCTTATGTGTGTTTACATTTGTGAAACTTATATACATTATTTTCTATTACTTTACATTATTCTTACTGTTTTCCTTTTTTTATATCTGCCTCCAACACCACATAGTTATTTTTTCCCTCAGAGGCGACCAAGCGAATCGGAGGCCTCCAGTGGGTGAGTTGCCAGTTATTCTTTTCCTGAGAATAAACGGGATATAAATGTTTGTGGTTCCCTCAGCGCTCCATAGATGGCGGTAAACGTATGGGAAGCTCGCTGTGTCTTACCAAAATGCACAAGTTAGTAAAACAAAATAAATATTTCCTTACTATTATTCGTATTATGATTTTTCTTTCTTATTTTGTGGGATGGATTCAGCACCTTTGAATATAACGCCAAGAAAGTCTTAATAATATGTCGTAGCGTTGCATCCATAGAATTTATTTTACTTTAAATACATATACCTATTTTCTTTCTTTTTTCAAGATTGTGTAATCTATTTCTGTATTTACGAAGATGTTGTTGTATTTTGAATATCTAGTTAGTCTGGATTTTTATTAATTGATTTATTTAGTTAGTTATGTTTTGTTTATTTGTATATCATGTAAACAACATATTTCCATGGAAAAGGGAAAAAGAAAACAAACAAACAAAGCCAAAAATATTTCCGAACCAATACGTAGTTTCATTCATTTGTTAGGACTTGTACAATGGGCTTTATTGTTTGGAGGTCCTCTCTCTCTCTCTCTCTCTCTCTCTCTCTCTCTCTCTCTCTCTCTCTCTCTCTCTCTCTCTCTCTCTCTCTCTCTCTCTCTCTCCTCTCTCTCTCTCTCTCTCTCTCTCTCTCTCTCTCTCTCTCTCTCTCTCTCTCTCTCTCTCTCTCTCTCTCTCTCTCTCTCTCTCTCACTCTCTCTCTCTCTCTCTCTCTCTCTCTCTCCTCTCTCTCTCTCTCTCTCTCTCTCTCTCTCTCTCTCTCTCTCTCTCTCTCTCTCTCTCTCTCCTCTCTCTCTCTCTCTCTCTCTCTCTCTCTCTCTCTCTCTCCTCTCTCTCTCTCTCTCTCTCTCTCTCTCTCTCTCTCTCTCTCTCTCTCTCTCTCTCTCTCTCTCTCTCTCTCTCTCTCTCTCTCTCTCTCTCTCTCTCTCTCTCTCTCTCTCTCTCTCTCTCTCTCTCTCTCTCTCTCTCTCTCTCTGTCTGTCTGTCTGTCTCTCTTCTCTTTCTCTCTCTCACACACACACATATGTATATGGGTGAATTCTTACACACACACGCACACATATGTATATATATATATATATATATATATATATATATATATATATATATATATATATATATATGTATATATATATATAAATATACTATATATATGCATATATGTATTATATTATATATATATATATTTGTATATATATAATATATGCATATATATATATATATATATATATATATATATATATATATATATATATATATCTTCTTTCGGTCTTCGTTGTTGAGGTTCGCTCTAACGGACTGCGAGTAGTGGGGTGTCTTCATGTGTAGGTGTATGCACAGACACAGACACACACACACACACACACACACACATACACACACACACACACACACACACACACACACACACACACACACAACACACACACACACACACACACACACACACACACACACACACACACACACATCACACACACATAATAACATATATAATACTAGTATCGAATTATTATTCTATCTTCTATCTACTATCATCTATCTTATCCTTCTACATCATAGTTATATACATAAATAATATTTATAAACACATTTCGCACACATACGCCCACACTTACAACCAACATTATTATATTTAATAAAAATAATAAATAAATTTATTAATATTATAATATAATAAATGAATAGTAATAATGTATGAATAGTATCAGATAATTAGACAATTATAATAAGCTGGTGTGTTGTTACATATATATTAATATGTACATATTGATATATAAGGATATATATATTCTATATATAATATATATATATTAATATATATAAATATATGTGTGTTGTGTGCGATGTTGTGTTGTTGCGTGTGTGTGTATAATGGGATTAATATATATATATATATATATATATTATAATAGATATATAAATATTATGTGTGTGTGTGAT
>NW_020872202.1:71638-76638 GCF_003789085.1 Penaeus vannamei
CGCTTTTCTCTCCTCCTTCGCCTTCCCTCATTCCCCTCTCCATCCCCTCACCCTCCTTCCCTCCCTCCTATTCTCCTCTTTCTCCTCTCTCTTCCAATCCTCCCATCTCTCTCTCTCTCTCTTCCTCTCCTCCTCCCACCCCTCCCCCCCCTCCCTTCCACCCTCTCCTCTCAACCCCCTCCCATCCCTCTTTCCCTCACCCCCTCCCATTCCTCCCTCACTCCTCTCTCCCTCTCCCCTCCTCCCTTCCTCCCTCCCCCCTACCTCCCTTCCTCTCTCCATCTACCCCCCCCCCACCCCACCCCTCGCCCCCCCACCTCCTAAACGCCCCAACACAAATCTCTCTCAGCGATTCAAGAAATTCAGTTGCTTAGCGCAGTACACTAAAATATCCTTCACGCTCTTCGTTTACGTAACGTTCTAAAAGTTCTGGAACATTCGATATCATTCGTCGTGTTCTTTTCGCGTTTAATTTATCCGCCAAGTTTCGAATATTTTGCCGGCATGTGGACGAAAAGTCTGATTGGAGCATCTCTTGATTAGTTTTAGTGCGAGTGTTTTTTTTTTCTTTTTTTTTCTTTTTTTCTTAAGTGTCTCTTTTAATTGTTTGTTATTGTTGTCATCATTGTTGTTTATCGTTGTTGATGTATGTATAGTCGTATTTGCTGTGGTAGTGGTAGTAGCAGCAGCAGCAGAAGTACTACTAGCAGTATCAGTAATAACAGCAGTAGTAGTAGTATTAATACTACTACTAGTAGTAGTAGTAGAAATTGTAGTAGTAGAAGGAGTAGAAGTAGCACTAACAGCAGAAGTACTACACGTAGTATCATTGATAGCAGCAGTAGTAGTAGTAGGAGCAATAGCAGCAGCAGTAGTAGTAGTAGTAGTACCAATAGCAGCAGTAGTAGTAGTAGCAGTAATACTAGTAGAAGTAGTAGTAGCAGCAATAGCAGTAGCAGCAGCAGCAGTAGTAGCAGTAATACTAGTAGAAGAAGTAGTAGCAGCAATAGCAGCAGCAGCAGCAGCAGTAGTAGTAGCAGTAATACTAGTGGAAATAGTAGTAGTAGAAGTCAAGCTTTTCGACCATAAAGATGACAAAAATCCACGAACAGTGTCATATCAGTGACTTTTTCTGTGTAATCAATGTAAGTATTTTGTCATTCTCAAGACTACCGTTTGAACTGATCTTGGTGTTGATAAAAAAATAAAAATAAAAATCTGTGATATAAAGCCCTGTTTCCTGTACAAATAGCAAGAAAGAATAACTGTATGATTTATACTATCATCATTATCTATCCATTCATCTATTCGCTAATCATAAAGTTTAACAAATAATACAAACAATAATGATAGAAATTATAGTAATAATAGTAATAATAACTAGAAGCATACCTCCGCCAAGGCAACTGGGTCATTTATAAAAAAAAAAAAAAAAAAAAAAAAAAATCGGACTTAAAAAATTACATAAAAATCAGCCTTTTCTAAACTACATCAGTCACGTCCTTATTTACCGATGTTGAAATGTTGATGAATCCTTTAAAAAAATGATTCGAATCACCACCAACATTTAATGGCATCTACGTTGTGCTTAAGACGCCTTTGGTTAAAAAAATAATAAAAAAAAAATAAATAATAAATAAAATAAATAAATGAATGAATGAATAAATAAGTAAATAGATAAATAAATAAATAAATAAATAAGTAAATGAATATATAAAAAAATAAAACAATAAATAAATAAAAGTCTATTCAACTTTTTGAGTTATTCTGCTAACCAACCAACCAACGCCACCAAAACATATCAAGAACAAATAGAGATAAAATCATTTAGTGAATTCAGACTGTATCAGCAAATCAGTGCCCAGGCTTTGGAAATTCAAAGTCGACGCTAGCACCGACCAATCATCAGACAGCCTTCAAAAATTCAAATTCGCATCAGCCAATCAGCGAAGAGAAACCCCAAAACCCACCAATCGCCTTCCGAAATTCAAATCCGCATCAGCCAATCAGCGAAGAGAAATCCCAATCAACACTATCATCCACCAATCAACACCCAGCCTTCCAAAATTCAAATTTGGCCCAACCAATCAGCGAAGAGAAACCCCAAAACCCACCAATCGCCTTCAAAAATTCAAATCCGCACCAGCCAATCAGCGAAGAGAAACCCCAAAACCAAACGCCAGCACCGACCAATCATCACACAGCCTTCCGAAATTCAAATTCACACCAACCAATCAGCGAAGAGAAATCCCAATCAACACTAGCATCTACCAATCATCACACAGCTTTCAAAAATTCAAATCCGCATCAGCCAATCAGCGAAGAGAAACCCCCAAACCGACCAATCGCCTTCCGAAATTCAAATTCACATCAGCCAATCAGCGAAGAGAAACCCCAAAATCTTCGCTACCACCGACCAATCAACGCCAAGCCTTCCAAAATTCAAATTCGCATCAACCAATCAGCGAAGAGAAACCCCAAAACCGACGCTACCACCGACCAATCAACGCCAAGCCTTCCGATATTCAAATTCACATCAACCAATCAGCGAAGAGAAACCCCCAAACCGACGCCAGCACCGACCAATCAACGCCAAGCCTTCAAAAATTCAAATTCGGCTCAACCAATCAGCGAAGAGACATCCCAAAATCAACACTATCATCAACCAATCAACACCCAGCCTTCCAAAATTCAAATTCGCATCAGCCAATCAGCGAAGAGAAACCCCCCAAACCGACGCTACCACCGACCAATCAACGCCAAGCTAAGCACCACAGTCCCAACGGCTAAGTCTGCACCCAGCCCGACATGGCAACGCGCCAGGCCGTTAAAAATCCGAGAGAGAAACCAAACTTTGTATATTTCTTTCCGAAAGACGATATAAATTTCCCTCCCTACCTTACTGCTGCTATTTCCTTGCCTCATTATTATTTTTTTCTTACTCTTTTTTTATTTATTCAATTTCCTCTCTGTTCCCTGTTTATGATATTGTTTCTTTTTTTCATTTTTTATTTATTTATTTGACTGTTTTCTATTGATCCTCTAATATTTCTATCTATCTGTTTATCTATACATACATATATCTATCTATACATCTATCTATCTATCTATGCATCTATCTATCTATCTATATATATATCTATCTATCTATCTATGCATCTATCTATACATCTATCTATTTATCTATCATATATCTCTGTCTATCTATCTATCTATACATCTATCTATCTATGTATCTATCATATATCTCTGTCTATCTATCTATCTATCTATCTATCTATCTTTATTGTTTTCTCTCTGCGCAGGACTATAGCTATTGAAGATGGAGAGATAATTGACAATAAAGTAATCACAAATGATAATGATGATGATAAGAAGAAAATAATGATGATGATGATGATGATAAAAAATGATATGAATAATAGATGATATATATAACAGTAATGATAATAATAGTGATGGTAATAATAATAATGATACTGTCAATATTAATCATTATAGTAATAGTGATAATGACAATGATAACAATAATGATGACATTTATAACAATAGCAATAATAACAATAGCGTTAGACAGTATAGAACGTTTTACTTTAACTAGCGGAAGTGACGTCATATACTAATTCACACTAATCTAATTCATTCAAGAACAATGAAGGATAATTTTAGAGATACTAGTTACAAAAAAATAAAATGAAATGAAATGAAATGAATAAAAATGAAATGAAATAAAAAAATAAAAAATAAATAAATAGATAAAACAAGATAAATAAAAAAAATGAAATATAGATAAATAGAATATATAGATAAAAATAGAAAAAAAATAATGATATTAATAATAATAAGAAATAATAATTTGAAAAAATAAGTTATCATGAAAGATTTATATACTATGAATATGCGTATATAGATAATTAATTTCTTCATTCGTGTTTATGATTCATGATCACTATCATTATATATCATAAATGCTGTTGTTGACAATAACAGTTATGATATTGTTTTTTATGGTAATAGACACATGAATTAGACTCAAATAAAGAAAACATAGATGCCAAACACTCAGAGGAAATAAAATTTTCTGACAGAGACAGGGACAAAGACAGAAACACATACACACATACACACATACATACATAGGTACAAATGGACAGACAAACTTAGACAGGGACAGAGATAGAAACACACATACATACATACATACGTACATACATACAAACAGACAGAGACAGGGACAAAGACAGGAACACACATACATACATACATACAGACAGACAGACAGAGCTAGGGACAGAGACAGAAACATACACACATTCATACATACAAACAGACAAACCTACAGACAAACTTAGACAGAGACAGAGACAGAAACACACACACATTCATACGTACATACATACGTACATACAAACAGACAGACAGGCAGACAGACACACACACAGACAAACAAACAGACAAACATACAAACAGACAAACGGACAGACAGACAAAGACAGAAACACACATACATACATACGTACATACACACAGACAAACATACAGACTGACAGACAGACAAAGACAGAAACACACATACATACATACGTACATACACACAGACAAACATACATACAAACAGACAGACACACACACAGACAAACAAACAGACAAACTTAGACAGGGACAGAGACAGAAACACACACACATACATACATACATACATACATACAAACAGACAAACGGGAGGAGACGACAGCGAAGCACACATTCGCCCAAAGAAGGACAAACGAATCAAAAGATTATTACAACTATTTTTCAATCAGAAAGAGAGGAATTTAAAGTAATTAAAAGGAGTGATTTCAGGTCCTGCTTCTTGATGGCTGTGCTTCCTCTCCTGTGTGTGTGTGTGTGGGGGGTGGGGTAGGTGTGTGTGTGTGTGTGCGTGGCGTGTTGTGTGTGTGTGGTTGTTTGTGTGTGTGTGTGTCTTTGTGTATGTGCTGTGTGTATGTGTGTGTTGTGAG
>NW_020872202.1:81638-85646 GCF_003789085.1 Penaeus vannamei
ATAACAAAAAAAAATAGAAGATATTTGAAAGAGGACCACCTCCCGGAAACCGCGGAATAAAGAAACAACAACAAAATAAACACGAAACACAACAAAAAACAAGAAAAAACAAAAACAATAACAATAAAACATAACAACAACAATAACACAAAAAATAGAAGATATCTGAAAGAGGTCCACCTCCCCGGAAACCGCGGAATAAAAAAAGAAACAAAACAACAACAAAAATAAACACGAAAACACAAAAACAAGAAAAAAACAAAAACAATAACAATAACAATAACAACAACAATAACACAAAAAAATAGAAGATATTTGAAAGAGGACCACCTCCCGGAAACCGCGGAATAAAGAAACAAACAAAAAAAATAAACACGAACACAACAAAAAACAAGAAAAAACAAAAACAATAACAATAAAACATAACAACAACAATAACACAAAAAATAGAAGATATCTGAAAGAGGTCCACCTCCCGGAAACCGCGGAATAAAGAAACAACAACAAAATAAACACGAACACAACAAAAAACAAGAAAAAACAAAAACAATAACAATAAAACATAACACGACACAATAACACAAAAAATAGAAGATATCTGAAAGAGGACCACCTCCCGGAAACCGCGGAATAAAGAAACAACAACAAAATAAACCGAAATAGGAAAACACGAACACAACAAAAAAGAAGAAGAAGAGAAAACAAAAACAATAACAATAAGACAGAACAACGACAATAACAACAACAATAACACAAAAAATAGAAGATATCTGAAAGAGGACCACCTCCCGGAAACCGCGGAATAGAGAAACAACAACAAAATAAAACGAAATAGGAAAACACGAACACAACAAAAAAAAGAAAAAAAAAACAATAAACACATAACAACGACAATAACAAAAAAATAGAAGATATTTGAAAGAGGACCACCTCCCGGAAACCGCGGAATAATGGTGTCTATGTGAGCTTTCGTATATGCACAAAATCCGGGTTCGTTTTTGAAGGAATTTTGGATTTGAGAAATTCCATAGAATGTCCGGGGATCGGCTTTGGGGGATGCGCACATGCAGACGTACACACGTACATACATACACGCGGGTGCGTCCATGTGTGAGCTTACGTCCACATGTCTTGAGGGTTGAAGGGAGAGGATGTGTGTGTGTGTTTGGGTAAGTGTGTGTGCGTGTGTGTGCGTGTGTGTGTGTGTGTGTGTGTGTGTGTGTGTGTGTGGGTGTGTGCATGTTTGTGTTTGTATTGTGTGTGTGTGTGAGTGTGTGCATGTTTGTTTGTATTGTGTGTGTGTTTGTTTGTTTGTGCGTTTTTGTAATGTGTGGTGTTTATATATATGTGTATGTGTGTGTATGTTTGTCTTTATATATTGTGTGTGTGTGTTCGTGTGTATGTGAATATCTGTATTTTGCGTGTGTGTGTATGTATGTATGAGCGTATACATGCTGTGTGTATGGATATACATCGCATATACAAACATACGTCACAATATCTGCATCTCAGAAGCCTCTCACAATTTCTCGTGTCTGTATCTCAAATCCCGCACACGCACACACGCACACATAACCAAGCTTCCCCCATACACACACGCACAAAAAACAGGCCACGCACCACACGCACACACGCACACAGCGAGTCCAAAAGCAGAGCGGATCCATGCTGGAGAAATACCAAGCGGTGGGAAAGAGTGGCTAGATCCTCTCCCCTCACCTCTCCCCCCTCTCCCCTTCCCTTTTCTCCTGTCCCCCTCTCTCCACTCTCCCTTCTCTCCACTCTCCCCCTTCTCTTCCTCTCCTCCCCTTTCCCCTCTCCTTCTCTCTCTCCTCTTCCCCCTTCTCTCCTTCTCTCCTCTCTCCTCTCCCCTTTCCCTTCTCTCCTCTCCCCTCCTCCCCTTCTTCTCCCCTCTCTCCTCTCCCCCTTCCCTCCTTTCTCCCTTCTCTCCCTCTCCCTTTCCCCTCCTCTCTTCCCCCTCTCCCCCTCTCCCCCTCTCTCCACTCTCCCCTCTCACTCTACCCCTCTCTCCACTCTCCCCCTTCTCCCCCTCTCCCTCTCCCCTTCTCTCCTGTCCCTCCCCTTCTCCCCTCTCTCCCCTCTCCCCTCTTTCCCCCTTTCTCCCCCTTCTCCCCCTCTCTCCCTCTCCCCCTCTCTCCTCTCTTCCCCTTTCCCCCTCTCTCACTCTCCCTCTCCCCTTCTCCCCTTCTCTCTTCTCCCTCTCTCACTCTCCCTCTCTCCTCTCGTCTTATATCGCCTTTCCTCTCCCCTTCTCCCCTCTTCCTCTTCCTCTCTCTCTCTCCCTCTCTCCTCTCTCTCCTCGCTCCTCCTCTCTCCACCTCTCCTCTCGTCTCGTCGGCTCTCCCCTCTCTCCTCTCTCTCTCTCCTTTATCTCCATCTCCTACCCCCTCTCCCCTCCCCTCGGCTCTGTCCTCTCTCCTCTATCTCGCCGTCTCTCGCATCGTTTTCTCTTCTCGCTTATCTCCACTTTCCTCTTCCGTTTTTCCTCTCCTTTCTTCTCTTCCCTTTTTCCTCTCCTCTCTCCTCTCTCATTTATCAAGCATGTCTCCTCTCTCCTCTTCTCTCTCGCATCGTTTTCTCCTCGCCCTTCTACTCCCCCCGTTCTCTTCTCGTTGCTTTCCCTCTCCCTTGTTATTTTTCTCTTTAATCTCCCCTCTCTCTTCTCTCCTCTTCTCTCTTCGCTTCACCCCTTTATTTCTCCCTCTATCGTCTTCACTCCCTCTTTCACCTCCATCTCCTCCTCCTCTCCTCCTCATTCTTTTTTCACCTCTTCTCTTTCTCTTCTTCCTCTTCTTCTCCTCCTCTTCCTCCTACATCAGCATCTTCCCCAGACCAATTATATTTTTTAATCCTCTCTTTCCTCCTCCTCTTCCTCCCTCCTTCCTCTCTTTCCCCAACTTCCTATCAGGCTTCACTCCCTCCTCCCTCCCTACTCCTCCTCCTTATCCTTCCCCCACCCTTCCATTTCCCCCCTCCCCTCCCTCTCCCTCTCCCTCCTTTCCTCCTCCTCCTCCTCCTCCTCCTTATCCTTCCCCCCCTCTATTCCCCCCACTCCTCCCTCCCTCCTCCCTCCTCCTCATCCTCCTCCTTATCCTTCTCTCCCCTGCCCCTTCCGTCCACTCCTCCCTCTCCCTCCCTCCCTCCTCCTCCGCCCCTCCTCCTTCCCCCTCCCCCCTCCGTCCACTCCTCCCTCCTCCCTCCTCCGCCTCCTCCTCCTTCCCTCTCCTCCCTCTCCTCCCCAATTTCTTCATCTTCCGGCGCCAACCCAAACGAGAGCGTGTGAAGGGAAGGCGAGTGAGCGAAAGAGTGAGAATGAGAATGACTGAGCGGGAGAGAGGGTGAGAGTGAGCGTGAGAGAGAGTGAGAGTGAACAAGGAAGAAAGAGAAGGAGAGAGTGTGAGTAAGCGAAAGAGAGGGTGAGAGTGAGTGGGAGAGAGTGAGCGGGAGAGAGAGTGAGAGTGAGAGAGTGAACAAGCAAGAAAGAGAAAGAGAGAGTATCAGTGAGTGAGCGAAAGAGAGGGTGAGAGTGAGTGGGAGAGAGTAAGCGAAAGAGAGGGTGAGAGTGAGAGAGTGAACAAGCAAGAAAGAGAAGGAAAGAGTGTGAGTGAGTAAGCGAAAGAGAGGGTGAGAGTGAGCGGGAGAGAGAGTGAGAGTGAGAGAGTGAACAAGCAAGAAAGAGAAGGAGAGAGTGTGAGTGAGTAAGCGAAAGAGAGGGTGAGAGTGAGAGAGTGAACGAGCAAAAATGAGAAGAGAGAGTGAGAGAAAATGAAAGGGAAAGAGAGTGAGAGAGTGAACGAACAAGAACAAGAGAAGAGATAGTGAGAGAGTGAGGGACGAATGATAGAGCGAAAGAGTGAATGAGCGGGAGAGAGAAGAAAAGAGCGAGATAGTGAGAGAGAGAAAGAGAGATCGAGAGAGGGAATGAAGGAACAAGTGAGTGAATGGCGAAAGAGCGATAGAGAGAATGAGGAATAGAGCGAAAGACCG
>NW_020872202.1:95315-97815 GCF_003789085.1 Penaeus vannamei
TATAAACATGTACGTATAAATATTACGTATATGTATGAACGCAGTATTTCTTTATGTATGCTCTATCCTGCCTCTTTCTCTATCTATATAGAGATCAAGGAGCTGCCGACTCCTTCACTGGGCCAGGCAGCGTCTCAAGATCAGCTGATTGTCTTCTCATTTTCTTGTTTCTCTCTCTTCTTCCTCCTTGTCTGAGCTGGTCCTGTTTGTTTGTTTGTTTATGTGTGTTTTGGGTTAATGGTTGTCTGTATGTGTTTCTCTTTCTTTCTTTCTTTTTCTGGCTGTCTGTCTGTCTGGCTCTCTCTCTTTCTTTATCCATCTACATATAAGTCTATCTCTATCTTTATTAATCTCTCTCTATCTCACTTTCTCGCTCGCTCTCCTTCTCTCTCTTTCTTTCCTCCCCTCTACCCCCCTCCCCCCTCTCTCTCTCTATCCTCCCTCCTCCTCTCTCCCTCCTCTTCCTTTCTCTCTCCTTTTATCAAATCCTTTCATTACACAAAAACAAACATCAGACATTACACAAGTGCTTTTAATATACACCAAATCTGCATCTAACTTGATCAAGCAACTTTTCACCTTCTTAATGAGCTAAAAAAAACTCTTCAATATATGCAGATGTGGCAACACTGACTTTTGAATAACGACAGGTGTTCTAACCATAACACCTGCACGACACACCTGTTAGCGAAGGACAGAAGAGCAAAAGGCAGAGACAGAACTCGGGTGAGAGTAGAAGGGGAAAGATCCGTTGCGAAAGGGGAAGTGGGATAAGAGAGAAGAACTGGAAGGAGAGAAAGAAGGAAGGATTGGGAAATTTGTGGGTTGAAATTATGTAGAGTGACGGAGAGAGAGAGAGAGAGAGAGAGAGAGAGAGAGAGAGAGAGAGAGAGAGAGAGAGAGAGAGAGAGAGAGAGAGAGAGAGAGAGGAAGAGAGAGAGAGAGAGAGAGAGAAGAGCGAACGAGAAAATGGTGCAATTCCACGAAAAAGAAAACAGAAAAGAAAATGAAAAGTGAATAACAGTGACAAACAAAAATAATAAAAAAAAAAAATAAAAAAAATCAAGAAAAACATGCCTCCGTGTAGAAAAAACAAACAACAACAAAAACAAACAAACAAAAACGTGACAAGAACAACCATAAACAATGCAACGACCACCGCTTCTGTTCGTGTTCCTGGTCGTATTCCTGGTCGTCGAAGTCGTACCGGAAAACCTGAAATTAACTGACCCAAACCTGACCTTGGGAGGTTTAAAACGACTTCCTGTGATTAAGGTAAATTCGTGCAGTAATATCCGAAATGGTACTGGTTATGGTATTAATGGTAGTGGTAATAATGGTAGTATTGGTATTAATGGTAGTGGTAATAATGGTAGTATTGGTATTATATGTCGTATTAATGGTAGTGGTAAAATGGTAATTGGTATTAAATGGTGTGTATAATGGTAGTATTGGTATTAATGGTAGTGGTAATAATGGTAGTATTGGTATTTAATCGGTAGTGGTAATAAGGGGTATAATGTAGGGTATAATGGTAGTATGGTATAATGTAGTTGGTAATAATGGTATTATTGGTATTAATGGTAGTGGTAAAGGTACGTATTGTGGTATTTATGGTAGTGGTATAATGAGTATTGGTATTAATGTAGTGGTAATAATGTAGTATTGGTATTAATGGTTAGTGGTAATATTGTGGTATTGGTTTAATTGTAGTGGTAATAATGGTGTATTGGTATTATAATGGTAGTGGTAATAATGGTAGTATTGGTATAATGGTAGTGGTAATAATGGTAGTATTGGTATTAATGGTAGCTGTGGTAGTGGTATTAGTGATTGTGGTAAAAGTGGTGCTAATAACGGCAGTGGTCTTATTGGTTATGGTATTAGTGGTAGTGGTAGTTATGGTGGTAGTGGTATTGTGTAGTAGTTGTGGTAGTGGTATTAGTGATTGTGGTAAAATTGGCAGTGTTAGTAATAACGGCAGTAGTCTTATTGGTAGCAGTAGTGGTGGTTATGGTATTGGTGGTAGTAGTTGTGGTAGTGGTATTAGTCATTGTGGTAAATGTGGTAGTGTTAGTAACAACGGCAGTGGTCTTATTGGTAGCAGCAGTAGTGGTTGTGGTATCAGTTGTAGTGGTAGGTGTACTAGTGGTTGTGGTAAAGGTGGTAGGATTGGTAATAACTGCAGTGGTCTTATTGGTAGCAGTAGTAGCGGTAGTGGTATTAGTGGTAGTACTATTAGTGGGAGAAGTAGTGATGATGGTAGGTAGTGGTATTTGGGTAGTACTATTATGGGAGAAGTAGTGATAATGGTAGGTAGTGGTATTAGTGGTAGTTTCAGTGGTAGTGGTATTAACGCTAGTATTAGTGATAATGATAGCTGGTGGTAGTAGTAGTAGTAGTAGTAGTAGTAGTAATAGTGATAGTTATAGTTATATTGGTAAAAGTAGATAAAAGTAGTGGCAATGGTATGGTTGGTAGTGGTAGCGTTATTAGTAGT
>NW_020872202.1:105315-110315 GCF_003789085.1 Penaeus vannamei
CCGAAAAAAGGAACGTCGACCTCGTCGCAGCCGCGTGGAAGGCCGTGATCAGGGCTCTCATTGAAATGCGCGCTTTCGCAACTACGGGTCCGACCTTTCTCTCTCCTCCCTCCCTCCTTCTCTTTCATCATCCTCCTCTTCCTCTCTCTCTCTCCTCTCTCTCTCTCCTCAATCCTCTCTCCCCTCCTCTTTCGCTCGCTGGCTCCCCTCCAGTCGGCCTCTCGCTCTCCTCTCTCTCTCTCCTCTCTCTCTCATCTCCCGCTCTCTCCTCCTCCGCTTCTCGCTCCGTCGCCTCGCTCCGTCCTCGCTCGACTCCACTCATATTCACTTTTTAGAATTTATGCGTTTCTGTGGCAATAAACTGGTCTCTTTCTAGTTCTCTCTCCCACTCTCCTCTCTCTCCCTCTCCTCCTCCCATCTCTCTCCACCCTCCTCCTCTCCTCTCTCTCTCCTCCTCCTCTCTCCTCTCCCTCCTTCATCCTATTTCCCTTCTCTCCTCCCCTCGTCCCCGCTCTCCCTCTTCTTCTCTCATCACTCTCTCTCTCTCCTCCTCCTCTTCCTCTGCTTCTCTCTCCCTCATTCCCTCCTTTCTCCTCCTCTCTCCTCCCTTCCTCTCTCTCACCTCTCTCTCTCTCCTAGATTTCATATGCTGCTGCTGGTGTCCTTCTCTTTCGCTCTCTTTCCCTCTTGTCTTTCTAAAGCTTTCTCATATTTCTATCTCTCTTTATATTTCCTTTTCCTTATGTCTAAGATGCTCTTTCCCTCTAGATTTTCTCCCCTCTTACACATTTCTCCTCCCTCCTCTCGCTCTCTTCTCCCCCCTCACTCTCTCCTCTTCTGCTCTCTCTCTCTCTCATACCCACTCCCACTCATCCCCTCCCCTTCTCCCTCCTCATCATTCCCTCCCTTCCACCTTCTCCTCCGTCTCTCCCTCCCTCTCTCTTCTCTCCTCCTCTCTCTCTCTCTTTCACCATTTGACTTTTTATTTCTAGTTTTTCCCTTCTCTCCTGTGTCTTTGGTTCCTCTTCTCCGTTTTTTCTCTTCTTTCTTCTTCATTGTTTTTCCTAGATTTCATTTCATATTTCTGTCTCTGTCTCTGTTCCCTTTCGTCTCTCTCTTTTTCATTCTACTTTTCTAAGCTTCCCTATACTTTCTTTACTGTGTGATAGTTCCCTATATGTCGACTGTCCTGTCTGTCTGTCTGTCTGGTCTCTCTCCTCTTCTCTCCTCTCTCTCCCTTGCCCCCTCCAAAACTCTCTTTTTCTCTCTCCTCTCTCTTTCTCTCTCTTTTTCCTTCTTTCCTTCACCACTTCCCTTTTCCTCCCTCTGACATTTCCTGCCAACGCAAAGCAAGTTTCTTTTCTTCCATTATTTCAAAAATGATTCCTCGGTTTCGTACCAGACTAAATTGTTCTTTAAATCGTTCTCTAAATTGTTCTTTTCTTGTTCACTTGTTTTCGTTTTCTGATTTGTTTGTGATAATGTTTGTTATTTTCTCTTGGGTCAGATGGGTTATTTCGTCTATTATCGTATTTATTCATTTGTTTATTTATTGTTTTACTTATTGATCGAACGCCTTTTACGCTATTTAATTCTTATAATATTTAGAATCGAAATCTATAAAATCCCTAAAATTTTCCATAAGATCGGCTCTTCCTTTTCTCCTTCATTTGTTTTTGTTTCGTTTCGTTTCTTGCGTCTATACTTCGAAGCTGATTTTGTGGCATCGGATTCCCCTATAATGTGTTTGGAAACTCTCCAGACGAGGGTTAGATACTGGAAAATATAAAGGCTGTAATTAACGGTTTTTCATTCGCTTCTAGAATTGAATTACCTGAAAAAAATTGAATTCTTTTCTCGAGATAACAAGAAGCAATTTTGGGACTTTCTTAAAAAATAAAAAAATAAATAAATAAATAAAATAGATAAAAAATAAAATAAAAGATATATATCGCTCGATGTAAAAAATATGGACCTTAAAGAAATTTAATTGTTTTCGTCAGAACTAATTGAATTTACCAGCCAGAGATCAGTACAAAATGGTAGCTTGATAATCCTGATAAAACAGCATGATGTTTTGATGCAAAAGCTAACACATTATCCTGATAGAAGAGGCTTGAATATTCCCTGAACAAAATAAAACTTCGATAATATATATGATAAAATAAGCTTGAATTCCTGATAAAACAACTTGATAATTCTGATAAAGTTAGCTACAATATCCTGAAAAAAGCTTGATATTCTGAATAAATAAACTGATAATCTGATAAAACAAGCTGATATTCTTGATGAAATTAGCTACATAGCTGATACATTAGGCGATACTTGACAAAAATTTGAATTCTTGATGAAATTAGCTACATATCCTTGATACATTAGCTGATATCCTGACAAAATAAACGCTGATATATATGATAAAACAAGCTTGATATTCTTGATAGAATTATCTACATATTTCTAATACATTAAACTTGATATTCTTGACAAATATAACTTGATACTCCTGAAAAACAAGCTTGATATCTTGATGAAAATTAGCTACATATTCGTGATAACATTTAGGCTTGATACTTACAAAAATAAACTTGATAATCCTGATAAAACAAGCTTGATATTCTTGATGAAATTAAGCTACATATCCTGATAGAATAGAGGCTTGATATTCTGACAAAATATACTTGAATAATCCATAAAACAGCTTGATAAATCTTGATGAAAATTAAGCTCCTTTACATGAAATTAAAATTTCTGATACATTAGGCTTGATATTCTTGACAAAATAAACTTGATATATATGATAAAATAAGCTTGATATTCTTGATGAAATTAGCTACATATTCCTGATACATTAGGCTTGATATTCTTGACAAAATAAACTGATATATATGATAAAAAAGCTTGATATTCTTGAAAATAGCACATATTCTTTGATACATAAGGCTTGATATTCCTGACAAATAAACCTGATATATTCAATAAAATAACTGAATGTTTTAGATGAAATTAGCTAACAATAACTGATACATTAGGCTTGAATTTCTGACAATAACTGATAATCCTGATAAAAACAGGTTTGATATTCTTGATTGAAATTAGCTACATATTCTTGATACATTAGGCTTGATATTCTTGACAAAATAAACCTGATATATATGATAAAATAAGCTTGATATTCTTGATGAAATTAGCTACATATTCCTGATACATTATAGCTTGATATTCTTGACAAAATAAACTTGATAATCCTGATAAAACAAGCTTGATATTCTTGATGAAATTAGCTACATATTCCTGATAGAATAGGCTTGATATTCTTGACAAAAATAAACTGATATTCCTGATAAACTAGCTTGATATTCTTGATGAAATAGCTACATATTCCTGATACATAGGCTGATATCCTGACAAATAAACCTGATATATATGATAAAATAAGCTTGATATTCTTGATGAAATTAGCTAAACATATTCCTGATAGAATAGGCTTGATAAACTTGATAATCCTGATGAAATTAGCTACATATTTCTGATACATTAAGCTTGATATTCTTGACAAAATAAACTTGATACTCCTGATAAAACAAGCTTGATATTCTTGATGAAATTGGCTACATATTCCTGATAGAATAGGCTTGATATTCTTGACAAAATAAACTTGATAATCCTGATAAAACAAGCTTGATATTCTCAATGAAATTAGCTACATATTCTTGATACATTAGGCTTGATATTCCTGACAAAATAAACCTGATATCTGATAAAACTAGCTTTGATATTCTTGATGAAATAGCTACATATCCTGATACTAGCTTGATATTCCTGGACAAAATAAACTTGATAATCCTGATAAAACAAGCTTGATATTCTTGATGAAATTAGCTACATATTCCTGATACATTAGGCTTGATTATTGACAAAATAAACTTGATAATCCTGATAAAACTAGCTTGATATTCTTGATGAAATTAGCTAAAACATATTCCTGATAGAATAGGCTTGATATCCTGACAAAATAAACTGATATTCCCTGATAAAAACAAGCTTGATATTCTTGATGAAATTAGCTACATATTCCTGATAGAATAAACTCGATATTCTTGACAAAATAAACTTGATATGCCTGATAAGATTAAAATAGTTACAATGAAACTTGACCAAAAAAAGCGGTAACGAATTATCAATACAGAAAGTGATTATGCTAATTTCAGTATACTTTCCCTTGTAAAGTAATATTCGGTTCTAAAACAGACATATACGCAAATATAGACATTTCCCTTATTATGCCCAGAAATATCTATGTGAAAATGGCTCCTATTCTTTTTTTTTTTTTTTTTCTTTCATTCATTAATTTATCCATTAATTTCTAGTTATCATTCACTGTATCTTTGTCTCTCTCGCTCTTTTTCTCTTTTATATATTTTTTTCTTTCTAGGTTTAATATTCTGTCTCTGTCTCTTTCTCTTTCGCTCTCTTTCCCTTGTTTCTTTTTTCTTCCTATTTATCTTCGTGTGGCGGATGACCTTAACATTAATATCATCAAACGTGTTAACTTATAAAATGTTAGAATTTTAATTAGAATGTTAACTCATCATCAGATATAACGGACAAATTTTTCGCTATAAACTTCCTGAAACTCAATTTAAAAAACATTTATATAGAACTATATCAAAATAAAACGAAAAATATATATATTACGATTGATTTATAATTCATACGTAACTTAAGTTTATCATTTTCCATACAGCAAAGGCAGTTAGTATTCGTATCAAAATAAAAATATATATATTTACAATTGATTTATAATTCATACGTAACTTAAGTTTATCATTTTCCATACAGCAAATGCAGTTAGTATTCGTATCAAAATAACAAAAAAAAATGTATTTACGATTGATTTTATAATTTCATACGTAACTTAAGTTTATTATTTTCCATACAGCAAATGCAGTTAGTATTCGTATCAAAATAAAACAAAAAAAATATTTACGATTGATTCTATA
>NW_020872203.1:0-17500 GCF_003789085.1 Penaeus vannamei
CAAACTAGAAGTCGTTTGGACTGGAGAGGCAAAGAGGACTCCAAGGAAAGCAAGAAAGAGGAAAGAGGACACCGGATTAGCTTGCAATGCGGGTCTGGCAAGGAAGCAGCCCGGATTGCAGGGGAGTGCAGGAGAGGGGAGGATCGAGGGAGCGTGGGAGGACGTGGACGACGCAGGGAGAGGCTGGGTTTATGTAGGTGTATGTATGTCTGTACTCAGTTGCATTTATAAGCATGCGAGTAAACATACGTATATGTACACACGCACATACGCACGCAAAAAAAAAAAAAAAAAAAAAAAAAAAAAGAAACACACACAAACAACGTTTGGTAATGTTTTTTTTTTTGGCCGGGTCAGTCCTTAGTCATCACGTGATTCAGTTTGCACCATTAATGACAGGTTGCTCCTTCTGCAGGTCTCTTTCCTCTGGCGAGGCTGGTGCTTCCGCGCGCTCGGCCCACTCGGCGGTCTGGACGAACTCGTCGTCGGCGGGCCGGCGGTTGCTCGTACGGAGATCGCTTGAGCAGTTGCCGGTTTGTCATCTCCTTGAGCGAAGGCGTGCACGAGGACGGCCGGGGAGATGTCCAGTTGATGTCCGTGGAAGTACTTTGGTCTTTGGGAGGAAGCAAGGCGGGTCCGTCGTCTGGTTGTGACACTGACAGTGCCATCCATGAAGTCTCAGGTCATCTTGGTCTGGCATCGGGTCGCTGGGGACGAACCCTGCCCCGTGCACGACCTCGAGGTTGGCTGAGAGTCACCGATAAGATCTCGCCAAGCAGCGCCTCGGTTAGCCTGACGGCGGCCTTCCCCTCGACCACGTCACCGAGCGTGCAGGACCCGTGGCTCGTCATGAGGAAGGAGGCAGGCTGCTGGCAGTAGGCCAGCAGGAGGAGAATTCCCGCGACATAGCGCAGGCTCTGCAGCGCCGAGGCTTCCCTGTACGCAACGCTGGACTCACGTCCGCCTTGAAGGGCGTCCCGGTGCGTCGACGCCGAAGACCTCGGCTGACACGCTCCCTCCGAGCACCTTCCTGCTGGAGGAGATGGAAGGGCCGGGTCGAGCGGGAGAATCCGCTCAGTCGAAGGCCCTGGCGGTTTCTCGAGCGGTTCTCGAGACTCGCCGAATCCTCCTTCCTCGGACGAGGTCTTAAAGGGAAGCGATCGCGGCGCGCCAGATGGGACGGAGGCGAAGTCCTTCGGAAGATGACCAAATGACGTCATAGGAGAGCGAATCCAACTTCATTTTACGGTGCTATGACGTCACGGGCCATACGAATGGGTCGTTTGCGTGTGTGTACGTGTGTGTGTGTATGTATTTGCGTATGTGTATGTTTTAAGCAGAATATACGTATGCATGATTTATGTGTACGTATCTTTTAACAAGATTTATTTATGATTGTATTTGTGTTCAGATTGTTTGTTTGTTAAATCTAGATTATCTACGTGGCTGTGTACGATTATGATCTATATCTGTCTGTAGTGCACGTGAGTGCTGTATGCTTACGTGTTATAGTGTCTTTGGGTTTCAGAATCTGTGGATGTCTGCATGTGCGTATGTATATATGTGCACATCTGTATATATGCGTGTATGTATGTCTCTGTGTGTGGTTGTGTATGTTTTCCATCACATAGGTATGTTGTCACCCCTTTCTGTTTGACGAAATGATTCTTATGAGGAGTTGTTATTGCTGCGAATATTATACTATTGTTATTGTCATCTTATTATCATTATTATTATATTATTATTATCATCAGTATCATTATTATGATTCTTATTCTTATTCTTATTATTATTATTATTATTATTGTTTCCATGATCATTATCATTACTATTATTACCATCATCCTCATTACCATTGTTATTACCATTATCATTCATTATCATTATCATTATCATTATCAATATAATTTTCATGTACTATCATAATCATTTATCATCATTCATTATTATTGTTATTATTGTTATCATAATCATAATTATTATTACTATATATCTTATCATCATCATAACTATCATTATCATTATTATTGTTTTCATTACCATTATTGTTCATGTTATTGTTAATATTATTATTATTATTATTATTATTATTATTATCATTATTATTATTTATTATATATTACTATCTTATTATTATTATTACTGTTATCATTATCATTACAATTATCATTATTATTATCATTATCATTTTCATCTTGATCAACATCACTAATATATCGATTATCATCAACATAATCATCGTCATTAATAGCAATATCATTGTTATCAGTTATCATAATTAACCTATCATCTTTATTGACCTTATCAATGACACTTTCTACACGTATAATGATTATGTTGATAATCATAACGCCTGATAATGATGGAATAATGCATACGATAATAATTAGAATAATTTAATCGATAATGATGATAATCACAACGGTAATGAAACAGTTATATTTGTAATTAAATTGATGGGATTTCTTCCAAATCATGGTAATAGGGATGGTGAGAACGATGGTGATGATGAAATGATAATGACGATGATAATGATAGTGGTGATGGTGATAATCAGAACTGTATCATTAAGATATATAATGAAATGTATAAGTAAATTAAACTACATAATTATGCAGAATTCCATAAAGTTATTATTAAAATATATAATGAAATGTATAACTAAGTAAATTAAACTACATAAGTATGCAGAATTACATCAGCTTATAAGTAAATCGTGTCTGTGTTCGTATGCACGGTGCCTCCCCCCCCCTGCAACCCCCACTTACCCCTTTCTCCCCTCTAATCTCCCCCATCTCTCCCCTTCTTCTCATCTCTACCTCTCCCCTCCATCTTTCCCTCTCTCCCTCCACTTTTCCCTCCCTCCTCCCACATTTCGCTTTCTCCCTCCCTCCCTCTTCTTCTATCCTCTCCCCCCCTCCTCCCCTCCTACTCCCTCTCCTCCCTCTCCCTACTCCCCTCCTCTCCTCCTCCCTACACCCCACCCTCTCCCCCTCCCTCCTCCCTTCCTCCCCCCCTACACCCCACCCTCCTCCCCTCCCTACTCCCTCTCCTCCCTCTCCCTCCACCCCCCACCATCTCCCCCTCCTACCCCCTCCCTCCTCCCCCTCCCCCCCTCTCCCCCACCCCCCCCTCTCCCCCTACCCCTCCTCCTCCCCCCACCCTCCCTTACTATCACCTGGCCAGAGTTGATGAGACGCGTGGCAACCCCTGGCAACCCTCTCGTTAGCGGGGGATTGGGGCGTCCATCTCGCGGCGTGTCAGCTGGCCAGGGGCGCGGCCTGTGTTGACGCCGTCGGGTTGGGGTGCGTGGATGAGGTACTCCGGGCGGGGGGGGGGGAAAGTGTGTTTTGGCGGGGGAGGAATGGGGTGTTTTGGCGGGGGAGTAATGAGTGTATTTTGCGTCTGTGTCTCCTTCTTCTGTCTCTGTCGTTGCCTCCGTGTGGATATTCATGTACGTGTATGTGGATATGTACGTATGCGTGGATGTACACGCATACATACATGTGTTATACATGCGTATATATATGTATATATAAATATATATATATATATATATATATATATATATATATATATACATACATATATACATACATACATACATACATACATACATACATACACACATGTATATATATATATATATATATATATATATATATAATATATATATATATATATATACATATATACACATACACACACATACACATAACCACACACACATATACATATATGATATACATATCTATATACATACATATATATGCATATGCATATATATATATATATATATATATATATATATATATAATATATTATATATATATATATAATATATGTATATATGTATACATATATATATATATATATATATATATATATATATATATATATATATGTATGTATACTTTATATGTATATACATGTATGCATGTATATACAGATATAGATATAGATGCATTATGTATTGTATTTATTTATATATGTTTATATATATATATATATATATATATATTATATATATATATATCACACACACACACCAGACACACACACACACAACACACACACCACACACACACACATATATATATAATATATATATTATATATATATATATATATATATATATATATATATATATATATAATTGCCTACGAATTGATGGTATCTAAACAAGATTCTTTGTGCGTAGACTTTATCACAACACACGGGTTCACACACACAAATACACACACACACAAGCAACACACACACACACACACATACGGATGCACGCACATACACACACAGACACACACGGACAAACAGATACGAACTCACATATATGTGTGTATGCATATATGTAGGGATAAGTAAAAAAATAAAAAAAAGAAACAATAAAAGAAGGAGAGATAATAGCAAAGGTAATAATGTTACAATACTTTTGCTACAAACGAAGATTAAAATGATTATGATGCTTATAAAGATGATGATGATTACAATAACCCGATGATTTTTAAATTATGATATGATATTGATATTGATAACAACAAAAAACAACAGCACAAATAATAATGTAAATAATAATAGAAATAATGATAATGATATTAATAATAGTAAGAATAATGATGTCAATAATAATGATAGCCATAACAACAGTAACGATGATGATAAAATTGATAATGATAATAATAATGATAATAATGATAATAATAATAAAATAATAAATAATAATAATAATAATAATAAAATAATGATAATGATACTACTACTGCTAATGGTGATAGTCATAAAAATCATAATAACAATAATAATGATAGTGATGATAATAACAATTACTGCTTTTATGATAATGATCCCAATAATGACACTGACAATGATGATAATGATAATGAAAGCAACGATGATAATAATAACAACGATAATGACGATGATAACAATAACAACGATAAAGAAAACAGCAACAAAAACAATAATAATAAGATGCACAAATAAGAATGATAAAAATCGCACAACAACAACAATAAAAATAAAAAAGGAAGAAACAGACAAATAAGCGAAGAAACAGAGAAGAAAGTATGATATGAAAACCACATCCGGGAACCTCAGTCTCTTTTAAGAAATGTTCTACAACTCTCATCCTGTTCTTGTAAGAAACCCAGTAGCTGGAAATAGAACAGATATAACAACAACAACGGTCAATTCTCGAACCCAATAGCTGGAGAACAACAGTCATAACAACAACAATGGTCAAATTTCGAGAAAAAAGTATCGCAAGTTACAACTACAACGACAGAGAAGCAGAGAAATAAGTGCAATAACAACAGTTGCAAAAAACAACACCAACAGCAAAAAGTGACAGAAATCATCAATCAATATTAGCAAACAAGAACAGTAACAACAACGACGACGACGACGGAGAGAATGGCAAAACAACAACAACAATAACAGCAACAAAACATAAAAACAACGACAGTTCAAACCAGCTATCAAAATCTGCAAAGAACTAAAGGACGCCAATAAAACAAAAACAAACAACAACATTAATACCAAAACACAACAGTAACAAAACAACAACAACGACACACAACAAACAACAACAATAACATCAACAACACATAACGACAAAACAACAGCAACAAAATAACAACAAAAGAACAACAACAATATAACAAACAACAAAATAACAACAAAAACAACAACAACAAAACAACAATAACCTCAACAACAAGAAAAACAACAACAAAACAGCAACAACAATGACAAATAACAAGAACAACAAAAACAAAACAACAACGACAAATAACAAAACAACAAAACAAAGCAAAACAACAAAAAACACAACAACAACAAACAACAACAACCAATAGATAACAAACAACAACAAGCAACAACAACAAACAACAAACACTGCCCAAACAACAAACAAACACTGCCAAACAACCTCCTCAGCCTGAAACCACGTCGTTTGTGTCCTTTAAAGACGCATTGCCCACCTCGCCTCCGTCTCCTGCAATCTATTCCTTTCACAACATCAATATTTCACTTCCTTATAACGATAGCATTCCTATTGTCGCTTCCTTTAACGAATAGAATAATCGAAGACATATATCTTGGGTATGAGAGAGAATGAAAAGAGATAGAGAGAGAGAGGAGAGAGGAAAAGAAAAAGAAATAAAAAAAAGGAATATGTAGTAATGATATCAATAACTTTCCGATTGGTTGTCGCGAGTGATGACGTCACAGGCACCGCCAAGGAGGACAGTAGAAAGTTCATTCACAAGCTCAGCGTCTTAAAGATGACATACGAAGGCTGGGAGACTGCACGTGCTGCACCCCGGGCGTCCCCCCCCTCCTCCCCCCCCCTTGTTCTTTTTTTTTTTTCCTCTCTCTCTCTCTTCCTTTTCTGTTCTTTTCCTTCTCCTTCTCTCTCTTGTTTTCTTTCCTTCTCGTTTATTTGATTATTTTCTTCTCCTCAATTTTTCCTCTCTCGTCTCTTTTATTTTGTTTATTTTCTCTCTCTCTTTCTTTTCTCTTTTTATTTTCTCTCTCTCGTCTCTCTTATCTGTTTTATTTTCTCTCTCCTTTCTCCTCTCTTGTTATTTTGCCCTCTCTCCCATCTTCCTCATGTTCCTTTTCGCTCTCCGCCTCTCCTTCTGTTCCTTTTTCCTCTATCCTTTACTTTCGTTTATTTTCCCTCTCCCCCTCTTCTCCGGTTCTTTTTCCCAGAGTTCCTTCCTCTCTTGTTATTTTCCCTCTCCCCTTCCCCTTCTGTTCTTTTCCTTCTCCCATTTCCCTCTTGTTCTTTTCTCCTCATCTTCCCCTCTCTCTGATTCTTTCTCATTTTTTCTTTGTTTTCCTCCCTTCTACCATTTTTCTCTTACTCCTATTTTCTCTCTCTCTCTTTTTTTTTTTTGTTTGTTTTTACTGACCTCTTTCCTACTCTTGATTGTCCTTCTTCTTATCCTTCTCGCCATTTCCCTACCTTTCCCCTCCCCCCTTCCCTCTCCTCCTTCCTTTCATCTCTCTCCTGTCCTTTTCTCCTCCTCCTTCTCGTCTTTACCTACTTCTCCTCCTCCTCTTTTCCCCCGCCCCACTTCCCTCTCCCTGCTTTCTCCCTCCCCCCTTTCCTTCTTTCTCTCTCCTCTCCCCTCTCTCTTTCTCCTAATCTCCCTCTCCTTGATATCAGCCGAAATATCTATTTGCCTCTCCCTCCTCTTCCTCCATTTAGACCGTTATTTCTTTTATTGCTTTGTTGCTCCTTCTTGTTTTTTCTCTCTCTTATTCTTATAAATTGAATCTATTCATTCAACTGTTTTCTTTCGTTGTTGCATTTATATTTTTTTATTATTTTATTTATATATTTTTTTTCCTTCGGTCCTTCCCCCACCTTTCTCACATTTCTCTAACTCCTCCGTTCTTCTTCTTCTTCTCTCTATCACTTAAACATCTTTCTTCTCCAACCGCATTGCCTCCGTCTTCCTTACTTCCACCGCCTCCCACTTTTCCTAATCTTCCTCATGAAACTTTTCCTTCCTTCTTAACTTTCCTCCTCCTACTCTTCCACCTCTGTTTCTCTTTCTACCTCTACCATCATTTCTTCCTCTTCCTCCATCATGGCCACCTCCTCTTCCTCCTCCACCACCAATATCTGCTTCTCCTTCACGTCCTCCTCCACCACCACCTCCTCCTCCTCCTCCAACTTTGCCTCCACCAAAGCATCACCTCCTCCCCCACCGCTGTCGCAATCAGCTGTTCCTCCTTCACCTCCTCTTCCTCCTCCATCACCACCACTACTACCACCATCTTCTCCTCCTTCTCCTCCTCACAACTTCCTCTTCCTCACCTATTCCTCTTCACCTCATCCTCCTTCTTCTCCTCCACCACCACCTCCTTCTTCCTCCTCCTCCATTTCGACCACTACCTCTTCCTCCGCCACCTCTCCTCCTCTACCAACACCACCATCACTCCAGCACCTCTTCCTTTTCCTTTTTCCTCTTCCACTCCTTCTCTACCAGCATCATCCTCCCCTCCTTCTCCTTCACCATCCCCTCCTTCTCTCCTTCTCCACCACCACAACCTCCTCCACCATCACCATTCCATCCTCCTCTCCTTCTTCACTACCACCAATACACCACCCCCCTCCTCCTCCTCCTTCTCCACACCACCCCCCTCTTCCTTCTCCACCACCGCCATCCTTCCTCCTCTCCTCCTCCTCCTCTTCCTCACTTCCCTACCTCCTATCATTACCCTCTTCCTCTTCCCTTTCGCCCCTCTCATCCTCCCCTTCCCCGCTCACCATGATAAGGGGAAAAAGGGACCAGTTACAGGGCCTAAAAAGGGGGCTCCTCTCCCCTCGCGGATATTTTCGGTTTGATGAGATTTTTGTGTTTACGTTAGACTTTATTAGAAGCGATGATTTTTATGACTATAGAAGCGATTAGGTTTTTTTTCTTCCTTCCTTTTTTTTTTTTTTTTTTTTTTTTTTGGGGGGGGGGGGGGGTAGAGTGGATGTCTTTCGTTCAATTTTCATCTATTTGTCTGTATAAGTCTATCGTTGTCTACTTATGTGTTCATCTATCTGCCTATCTATGTATCTGTCAGTCTGTATCTACCTATTTATCTAAATAACAAAATAGCTTTCTACTTATCGATATATACATATTTATTTATTCATATAATGTCTATCTACTATAATAGTTCTAATATATACTATATGATATATAATATATAATATATATATATTATATCATCTCTTCTAATTCTCTCTCTCTCTCGTATATCTCTGTCTCTCTCTCTGCTCGTCTTTACATAAATAGTATGTTCGTCTCGTCTCTATCTCTCTCTCTCTCTCTCTCTCTCTCTCTCTCTCTCTCTCCAGATATCCTTCCCTTCTTCCAATTACAAAAATAAAGCAATTTCCAATGTGATACAAAGGACAGGTAACAAAGCAAACAAACAAACAAACAAAACAACAAAACAAACAACACAAACAAAACAAACAAAAACAAACAACAAACAAACAAACAAAAAACAAACAAACAAACAAAAAAACGAAATAAACAAACAAAAAGCACAAAAACCACGCACTCGTCTTAAGAAACCGCAACTTTAAGCAAGAATGCAGAAGTTGGACTTTTCAAGATCAAAGGAATTATTTGTGTACGACAACGGGACTTCCGACGTCCATCTTGTCAGGACACGACTCGTAGACAACGACATGAGTAGACAACGACAGACATACACATACAGACAAATAGATGAAGATTGAACGAAAGACATCCCACGCTACCACGACACCCTAAAAAAAAAAAAAAAAAAAAAAAAAAAAAAAAAAAAAAAAAAAAAAAAAAAAAAAGGAAAAAAAAAAACTAATCCCTTCTATAGTCATAAAAATCATCGCTTCTAATAAAGTCCATCTTGACAGGACACGACTTTCGATGTAAAATAGAGTCAGTTGCCGAATAGCGGTGATATATAGCGTCTGGAATTTTATATGAAATGAATAGTAAACAATGATTTATCTGTTCATTTATCTACGTAATTATTTGAATATTTGCTTATCCATATCTGTTTTTATTATCCGTTTATCAAATTTGTTTTTTATACATCTATTCATTTTTTTTGTTTGTCCATCTTATTTGCTTATCCATTTCTCTTATTTGTTTATATACCTATTCATCCCATTTATCTATCCATCTCTCATATTTCTCTGTTTATCTATTCATCCTCTTTATCTATCCATCTCTCATATTTCTCTATTTACCTATTCATCCTATTTATCTATCCATCTCTCATATTTCTCTATTTACCTATCCATCCTCTTTATCTATCCATCTCTCATATATCTCTATTTACCTATTCATCCTATTTATCTATCCACCTCTCATATATCTCTATTTACCTATTCATCCTATTTACCTATCCATCTCTCATATTTCCCCGTTTATCTGTTCATTTCATCTTTATCCGAATTTAGCACCGATTATCCCCTTCTTCCATCCATATTATATGTTCTACGTGTGATGTGTGTGGCTTATCTTCACCAGACCACACGGATTAGTTTCTGGAGGGACTCGCTGTGCTATCAACCCTCCGATCGCTAAATGGGTGGTAAGGGAGGAAGGGGAGGAAAGGAGGAAGGGAGGGAGGGGAGGGAAGGGGAGAAGGAAAGCGTAGGGAGGATTGGAGGGGGAGAGGGAAGGTTGGGTGGAAGGGAGGAGGTTGGGAGGGGTGGGAGGAAGGACGGAAGGGAGGGAGGATTGGAGGGGAGAGGGAAGAATGGGGGGGGTGGGGGCGGAGGAAAGTTGGGGAGGGGTGGGGAGGGAAGGATGGGAGGGAGGATTGGAGGGGAAGAGGGAGGGGAGAAGGAAAGCGAGGGAGGATTGAGAGGGGGGAAGGGAGGGAAGGGGAGAAGGAAGCGGACGGAGGATTGGAGGGGAAGAGAGGAAGGATGGTGGGGGAGGAAGGAGGAGGAGGTGGAATGGATGGAAGGGGAGATAATGGGGGAGGAGGGTGGGGAGAAAGGGGAGAAGAAAGAAAGCGATGGAGGGGGGAATAGAAAAGGACGGAGAGTAGGAAAGAGGAAGGGGAGGAGGAAGGAGGTGGGATGAGAGGAAGGAGGAAGAAGTGGAGGAGGTGGGGGAAAAGAGGAGGAGAATGAAAGTGATGGAGGATGGAGGGAGAATAGAGAAGGACGGGGTGGAGGAAGATGGAAGGGGAGGATGAAGGTGTGAGGTAAAAAAAAGGAGGAGGAAGGAAGAGGAAAAGGAGGGGGAGAAGGAGGAAGAGGTGGGAGGAGGAAGTAGAGGAAGACGAGGAAGGAGAGAAAGGAGAGAAGGAGGGAATGAAGAGGGGAAAGAGGGAAATTGCGAGGATAGTAGAGAAGGAGCGTAGTAGTAGATGGGATAATAAAAGAGGGAATAAGGGGAGAGGGAGAGAAGGAAAGGAGAAGAAGAAAATTGGGAAGGGAGAGGATAAATCAGGAGTAGGACATAGAGAACGAGGAACAGAGAAAACAAAGAGAAGGAGAAGAAATAGGGAGAGAGGGAGTCAAGCTGGACAATTTATATATATATATATATATATACTATATATATATATATATATATATATATATATATATACTATATTATATATATATATATATATATATTATAATATAATATATATATATATATATATATATATATATGAGAGAGAGAGAGAGAGAGGAGAGAGGAGAGAGAAGAGAGATAGAAAGAGAGAGAGAGGAAGAGAGAGAGAGAGAGAGGAGAGAGAGAGAGAGAGAGAGAGAGAGAGAGAGAGAGAGAGAGAGAGAGAGAGAGAGAGAGAGAGAGAGAGAGAGAGAAGAGAGAGAGAGAGAGAGAGAGAGAGAGAGAGAAAGAAAGAGAAAGAGACCGAGAAAGAGAGACCGAGAAAGAGACAGAGAAAGAGAAAGAGAAAGAGAAAAAGCCAGAGAGAGAGAGAAAAAGTAAGCAGAAAGGAGACCAAGAAAAAAAGAAAAAAAAAATCAATATTCGTTTAGGGACCAAAACGAAAAAGTAAAACGAACTGAATCTTTTTCTCCAACGCCTTTCACTGGGGGTTCGGTGCGCGGTGCATGCAGTGAGTTATGAATCTGGTTGTAAATTGAGCAATTAATTTTCGGGTTGTTGAGGTTGCAACTTGCATAAAAAAAATGAAAAAAAAAAACGTGAGAGAGAGAGACAGAAAGAGAGAGAAGGAGAGAGAGGAATAGGAGAGATCAATAGATATATAGAGATGGTAGATAGATAGATAAATAGATAGATAAAATAGATAGATAGATACAAATAGATAGATAATACATAGATAAACAATAGATAAACAAAATAGATAAACAAATAGATAGATAAATAGCCAGATAGATAGACAGAAATAGAGATAGATAGATAAACAGATGAAGCAATTAGCCCCAACGCATTCAAGAGACGAGAGTGGGAGGAGAGGAAGAGGCGAGAGGGGAGGGAGGGGAGGGAAAAAAGGGAGGAGGGGAGGGAGAGGGGAGCAAAGAAGGAGGGGAGGGAGGGGAGGGAGGGAGGGAGGGAGGGAGGAGGGGAGGGAGGGAGGGAGGGGAGGGGGGGGGGGAGGGAGGGGAGGGGAGGGGAGGGGAGGGAGGGGAGAAAGGGAGGGAGGGATGAAGGGAGGAAAGGGAGGGAGGGGAGAAAGGGAGGGAGGGGAGGGAGGGGAGAAAAGGGAGGGAGGGGAGGGAAGGGGAGGGAGGGAGAAAGGGAGGGAGGGGAGGGAGGGAGAAGGGAGGGAGGGAGGGAGGAGAAGGAGGGAGGGAGGGGAGAGAAAGGGAGAAGGAAGGGAAAGGGAGGAGGAGAAAGGAGGGAGGAGAGGGAGGAGAGGGAAGAGAGAAAGGGAGGGAGGGGAGGGAGGGAGGGGGTGAAGCAAGGAAACATATGCATCAGTTAAGAATGGGCTAATGCGCTGTTTGTGTTATGGATTAGCGTTAATATCTTTTATCGTTCCCTTGCCCATTACAGACGCATTAAATAGCCCTTGGTGTGTCACTCCCGTCCCTTCATCCCCACCTAAATCTCCCCCCTCCTCCCCTCCTCTTCCTCTTCTCCTTCTCTCGTCCCCTCCCCCCCTCGTCCCCTCTTCTCTTCTCCCCTCTCTCCTCTATCTCCATCATCTTTATCTCCTTCCTATTTGTCTCGTGTCCTTTAAAAAACCGTGTAATGACTGCGGCCATCTACGACCCCCCTCCCTCCAACCGCCCCCTACCCCCCTACCCCAGCCTCCGTCCCCTTCCCCTAAAACCTTGATGGAACGAACCACCCCGCCGCTACGACCCTCCTAGAGATACGATGCGGCCTACGATCAGCCGACGGAGACCACACCATCCCCTTCCCCCCTACCCCCTTTCCCTCCCCTCCCTCCCTTACCCTCCTCCCCCTCCCCCTCCATCCCCACCCCCCCACCCTAAGAGACAACCACAGGGGAGGAGGGAAGAGGAGGGAGGAGGAGGAGGAGAGAGGGGGGATGCTGTCCCCTCCCTCCTCATCCCTCCCTCCCTCCCTCTACCCTCCAACCACCCCCCACCCCACCCTAAAGGGCCACCACAGGGGAGGAGGAGAGGAGAAATGAGGAAGGAAGGGATGAGGGACGAGGGTGGGGGGGAATTGTCCTTTCTCCCTCGACCCCCTCCCCCCCCCCACCCCACCCTAAGAGACAACCACAGGGGAGGAGGAAGAGAGGAGAGAAGGAGGAGGAGGAGGGAGGAAGGGGAAGGAGGAAGGAGGACGAGGAGGGGGAAGGGGGGATCTGTGAGTTCTCAATTGGTGAATGGCATTGAGGTTGACTCCTGTGAGTGGACGCGGCTCTGAGGCGGATTCTTCGTCGGGTTCTGTGGATAATTGGACGAGGAGATGGTGGCTGCGGCGCGGGTGTTGCGGTCGGTGCAATCGGGTGTTTGGGATTGCAGTGCGTTGCTGTTGTACTTGTCATGGCGTTATTGTCATTATTGCTGTCACTGCTGTTGATACTATTGGTGGTATCGTTATTATTGCCTTTGTTATTGTTGATTACCATTATTATTAAGACTATCATTATCGTTATTATTATTGTTATTATGTCATCATCCTTATCACCAGCATTGTTATTTTCATTATTATTACTATTATTATTATTATTATTGTTATTATTATCAATAATGTTTTTGTTAGCAGCAGCAAGCGTAATGATTATTATCATTATCATATTTATTACTATTATCATTACCTTATTTATGTTATCATTACTATCAGTATCATTGTTAATATCATTGTTATCATTATCACTATCATCATTATTATTCATCATCATTATTATAAAAATAATAATTTTTAACATTATTACTTTTGATATCATCATTAGTATTATTGCCATTTTCATTACTGCATTCATTATCATCATTATCCCTATCGTCATCATTAGCAATATTGTCACATCATCATTATCGCCATCATCATCATTATCATCATCATCATCATCATCATATTAGCTCACATCATATTATCATCATCATCATTATCCTCCCACAAACAGACACACACGCCTTCCTTTTTTACTTCCATCTTTTTATTTCCATCTTCTCACGCTAAAGGTCACTCGAAGTCGGAAAGTTAAAGTTACCCCTTAAATATTCTCTGACGTCGACCCCTCCATTCATTAGTGCTCCTACGCCATGGCTTCTCGGTGTAGTGTATACTTCATTCATGGTTGGGAGAGATATAAATAGATTCGGATGGAGCAGGTTGAGATTTGCATACGTGTGTTTGGAAGTATGTCGGTTTATTTGTCTGTCTGTCTATCTGTTTGTGTGTTTGTCTGTTTAATTGTTTGGTATATCTATTTATCTGTCTATCTGGTTCTGCATGTACTAAGTTATCTACCTGTCTATCTATCTATTCACCTATCTATCTGGTTCTCCATGGACAAACTTATCTACCTGTCTGTCTATCTATCTATTTGCCTATCTATCTATTAACATATCTGTTTTTCTCTCTATCTACATACATATCAAAGAAAGACTGACAGACAGACAGAGAAAAGAAAATGAAGACTGACAGAAAGAGAGAAAGATCAAATAACGGAGAATCAGAAAAATCCTCCTGTTTGCTGTTTCTCGAATGGTCATATAAAAAAGAACGAAAGAAAAAGAAAACAAGAGAAAAAGGGCAAAGAAAAAAAGAAAAAAAGAAAAAGATAGAAAAGAAAAAGATGGGAAAGAAATAGAGAAATAAAACGAAAGAAAGAGTAAGGGAAAAAAAGCAAGAATTAGAGAAAAGAAAAATAGAAGAAAAAAAAGCAAAAAGAGAGAGAGAAAAAATGCGAACAGAAAAGAAAAAAGAAGAAACAGAAGATAAAAAAGGAAAAAAAGAAGAAAAATACGATCTGATCAATTGGAAATTCTACATCAAACACGAAGAGAATAGTTTGTGGGCGGTCGAGAGGAGGAGGAGAAGGAGGGCGGGCGAGGGCGTTCCGTTCGAGGGCGTGGCGGCAGAGTCAGGGGAGAGCGAAGAAATGGGGCGTGGTAGAGGGAGGGGTGTCACATCCATAGGGCTTTTGTGGGCGTGGGAGAGAGAAGGGGGAGGGAGTGGGCGTGGGAGAGGTGTGGGCGCGGGAATCTCACCCAAAGGCGTTATGTGGGCGGCAGAGTTAGGGGAGAGCGAAGAAATGGGCGTGGTACAGGGAGGGGCGTCAGTGGGCGTGGGAGAGGTGTGGATGCGAGAGTCACACCCAAAGGCGTTTCGTGGGCGTGCAAGATAGAGAAGGACGGAGAAAAGGGCGTGGGAGTCACTTTCTCGTGGGCGGCCGAGACAAGGAAGGGCGAGGCAGTGGGCGCGGAAGTGACATCCAAAGGCGTTTTGTGGGCGGCCGGAATAGCGAAAGGCGAAAATATGGGCGTAGGAGAGGTGCGGGCGCAGGAGACTCACCCGCGGGCGTAATGCCACGTGGGAGGATAAACGTCGCGAAGGTTATCGATTGGCGAGGGTGGAAGGTGGGCGGCGGGGTGAGGGGGGGGTGCTCGTCTTCTATTTTCGGTTCATGTCTTCTGTTGCCTTGTTTTTTTCGGGCTGTGTGCGTGTGTGTGTGTGCGTGTGCGTGTGTATGTGTGTATGTGTGTATGTTGTGTGTATAGTGTATGTGTGTATAGTGTGTGTGTGTGTGTTTGTTTGTGATCGTTTGTTTTGGTTATAGGTTTTGTATGTGTGTGTGTGTGTATATGTGTGTGTGTGCGTGTGTGTTTGCTATGTGTGCGTATGCGCTTGTTTTTCGTGAGTAATTGTGTATATATATACATTTTCTATCTATCTACAAATTGATAGGAAGGTCATAAAACGATCATCATTCATCACTATCGTCGTCAGCATCATCACCAATCTTTCAGAGAAAAACAGAGAAAAAAAACAAAAGAAAACAACTATAATGAATTTTACTCATTTTCAATTTTCTTCCAAGTCTTATCTACGCATTTCTTTTTCACCTAAATCACTATCCTTTACATAAAGATTCTAAAAGATATATGTTACATAACACTGAATTCTTATAATGAATACTTGCTTCCCAGTACGGTGGAAACAAACAATAAAGAGCAAAGAAAATAATTAAAGTACTAACAAGACTAATTAACAATATAAAACTAACGGATAACATACTAGGGAATAAAAAAAGATAATTTTATGATTAACTAACAACAAACTACCAATAAGAAACTAAAAGGGTGTTAATTCACAACTAACCAAATTCCACTAACAAACTAACTATTAACTAGCTAAAAACCTAACGACTAACTAGCTGCATACTCACTAAAAACCTAATGACCAGCTACAAGCCACAAAAAAATAACAACTTACTAACAACCAACCAACCGCAGAGAAACAAACTCATCACTAAGACACTAACAACTAACTAACAACCAGACACCAAGAAACTAACAATCACCTATCTCCTTACCAGCAACTAAGGAACTAACAAACTAAAAACAACCACTCAAACTAACAATTCAACTAACAAACTAAAAACCACTAACAATCCACCGACCCCTGAGAAATTAACAATTTACTAACTAAAAAAACACAACCACTCATTCCCTAACAACTTACCAAATTAATCAACAACCAATAAGACTCTACCAAACCACTAAGAAACCAACAAATGACAAACAAACAACAATAATAATAATAAAAAAAAATAAAACCCAACTCTTTTGACGTCACTTCAAAATTATTTATCAGTCCACCTCCGGAGTCGATTTAACAACCGGTTTCAACAATGCAATAAAGAATCCAACTTGCCATTTTCAGCATCGTGAGGTTGAGGTTTCGTTGCAAGGTCAATTCGAGGAGATAATTGCGCAACGGGAAATGAAGATGAGAAGGAAAATCACAACCGGAAATTGGGGGAAAATCACAACCGGAAATTGGGGGAAAATCACAACCGGAAATTGGGGGAAAATCACAACCGGAAAATTGGGGGAATCACAACCGGAAATTTGGGCGGAAAATCACAACCGGAAATTGGGGGAAAATCACAACCGGAAATTGGGGAAAATCACAACCGGAAATTGGGGGAAAATCACAACCGGAAATTGGGGAAAATCACAACCGGAAATTGGGGAAATCACAATCACAACCGGAAATTGGGGGAAATCACAACCGGAAATTGGGGAAAATCACAACCGGAAATTGGGGGGAAAAATCACAACCGGGAAATTGGGGGAAAATCACAACCGGAAATTGGGGGAAATCACAACCGGAAATTGGGGGAAAATCACAACCGGAAATTGGGGGAAAATCACAACCGGAAATTGGGGGAAAATCACAACCGGAAATTGGGGGAAATCACAACCAAACCGGAAATTGGGGGAAAATCACAACCGGAAAATTTGGGGGGAAAATATTGGGGAAAACAACCGGAAATTGGGGGAAAAAAATCACAACCGGAAATTGGGGGAAAAATCACAACCGGAAATTGGGGGAAATCACAACTGGAAATT
>NW_020872203.1:30000-32500 GCF_003789085.1 Penaeus vannamei
TCTGGCAATGACATTCTTTCTGGCGCCGAAAGGTCAACAGTCTTGCAGGTGGACTGTTCTGGGCGCCGGAACAGGTATTTACTTGTCACAGTCATGCAGTTTAGTGGAGCGTTCTTGGCCGCCGGAATCCTGTGCACAGTCTGCCAATTATGTCAGGACATTAAAGGATGGTAGAATGAGGTTTGGTTTCCTTTATCTACTTACCTGCCACTCGGGACACTGTCTGGTGCGGGAAGGTACTGGTGATTCATATTATGATATTTCATCATTCCTCAGCTTTAGTTGCCAAATTCGTGGCTCCGCACTTGCTTTATGGTGAGAGTAGCAGCTATATACATATATGCAACAGACACTATACTATGTACTAGTACTATATATAACATATATATATATATATATATTATATATACACTCAATTATATAAATATATTATATATATATATATATATATATGTCATTGTATGTATGTGATACATATATATAATATATATATATATATATATATATATATATATATTATATATATATATATATACAATACACACATATATCACACATATATACATACCAAATATATATATATATATATATATATATATATATATATATATATATATATATATAAGTATATATATATTATATATATATATATAATATATATATATATATATATAATATATATATATATATATATATAGTATATATATATATATATAGAGAGATAGAGAGAGAGAGAGAAAGAGAGAGAGAGAGAGAGAGAGAGAGAGAGAGAGGAGAAGAGAGAAGAGAGAGAGAGAGAGATGTATGTATGTATGTATATAAACATGCACATATATACATACACGTATGCGTGTGTGCTAATAACCTATTCTTAGTGGGTATTTGACCTCAGAGATCATACCAGACATGAATATATTTGACTAAAACCGACACTGGCTTTCGCACTCTGTGTACATTGAGCATTATACTGTGTAACTCTCTGCCTATTAGGCGAACGTGCCACTCAGGTTTCGAAAAGGGTGCCGTGACAGTGCCATAGCCTGACTTGTAGCGGCAGAGGCACTGGATTCTTAGAGATAGAACAATTATGTTCTTTCCATTTTTGGCTTCTTTTCCATCTTTTCAGTTATGTTCAGTTTTAATTCCGTTTCAATCCCTTTCAATTAGTTTCAATTTTTTTTTTCTCGCTGGTACAAGGATCATTTTAGTAAGTTCCGCGAGACAGTACCAACTACATAGGATTGACACCGGAGTATGTCTCATATACGACCCTATTTCTCCTTATTAATTATTCCAAAGCAACGTAAAGGTTCCATATCCGTTTTCTCTCGCACGCGCCACCCGCCCACGCACCTCCACCCCCACCACGCCCACACCCTCCCCTTCAGCCGACATAACACGGTCTCCACACGTCCGCAGCACTATAATCACCCCCCCCCCCCTACCTCTCACACGCCCCCACACACCTACACACGTACACCCACCCGCACGGCCCACCCACGGACGAGCTCTGACTCTCCCCCCGCCCCGCCCGCGCTCTTCCAGGGGAGACTGCTCCATAAAGAGGCCAACTTTAAGGGTCTTGTTACTTGCCATCGCACTCGTCCTCTCTTAAGTCTTACGTCTTGTGTTACGTCTTCCTTAGCCGCGTTGAGGATTTTTTGGGGGCGTGTGTCTGTTTTTCGTGATTTTGTTTCTTTTTTTTCTATCTCTTATTTCTTTCTTCTTCTCTTTCTCTTTCTCTCTCTCTCTCTCTCTCTCTCTCTCTCTCTCTCTCTCTCTCTCTCTCTCTCTCTCTCTCTCTCCTCTCTCTCTCTCTCTCTCCTCTCTCTCTCTCTCTCTCTCTCTCTCTCTCTCTCTCTCTCTCTCTTCTCTCTGTCTCTCTCTTTCTCTTTCTCTTTCTCTTTCTCATTCTCTCTCTCTCTCTCTCTCTCTCTCTCTCTCTCTCTCTCTCTCTCTATCTATATCTCTCTCTATATATATATATATATATATATATATATATATATATATATATATATATATATATATATATATATAATATATGTATGTATACAACACACCCACACAGGTTATGCCTTTTTCTTTTCTAATGACAAGTAGATCTTCCCTGTAAACGATGCTGTCAAGTCGCGAAACATCCACGTGTCTGAGTTGCAACAAACCTCAATCTCTAATCAATACTGAAAGGTGCGAACACGTTAAGACATGTTATCGAAGGGTCGCGGGATCATTGCTTTGATGACGTCAGACGTCATGATATTGAAAGGAATCTGTAAATTCTTTGGAGTGGTGGTTTATTGATATGTGTTTGTAATTCTGTTATTGATAAGAAGAGCAAAATAGTGAAGGAAGTAGAAAGTAAATAGTGAGATAAATAGATAGATTGATAGACAGACAAATAGATAGATAGAGAGAGAGAGAGAGAGAGATAAAAAAGAAATAGAAAAAAACTATGATATATCAAAAGAAAAAACAACTAAAAAAAAAAAAAAAAAAA
>NW_020872203.1:37500-40000 GCF_003789085.1 Penaeus vannamei
GAGCAAGAACGAAGAAAGAAAAAAAGAGGGTAAAAAGAAGGAAAATAAAAAGGTAAATAACGAGAAGTAATAACAATGGTCACAATATATGGCGGTTTAATTACTGTCAGGAAAGTAAACTTGGCAACTACGCTGGCAGACTCACATTTGCACGCATTGGCCCTACACAGACATACGCTCAGCAACACACACACATCACGCACACACACACACACACACACACACACGCACACACACAACACACACACACACAACACACACGCACACACACACACACACACACACACACACACAACACACACACAGCACACACACACACACACACACACGCACACACACACACACACACACACACAAACACGCAACACACACACACACACACACACACACACACAAATACACATGGCACACACACACAACACACACAAACATTCCTAAAGAAAACAAATTCATAAACAAGTACACTAAAAAACACATTTACAACAAACAAACAAACACGATCAAAACGTCACAAACAAACAAATACACGCAGCCAGACACACTCACAAGAATTCAATCACACGTACACACACACACACAAACGCACACACACACACACACACACACACACACACACACACACACACACACACACACACACATACACACAACACACACACACAACACACACACACACACACACACACACCCCTCCCCCCCCCCCACACACACACACGCAAGCCCAGTCACCCACAAACAACAAGGGGAACATAAGCAAAGGGGGATCTCCTTTAAACAGACACCACGTGAGAGTACATGTAACTCGACTCTGCCACCTCTTCTCCCTTGCTACTTTATACAAATATACACTAAGGCTTTCCTCTCTCTCCCGCCGAGTACTGTCTTAGTGCCAAGGGGGAGGAGGGAGGAGGGAGGAGGAGGAGGGAGGAGGAGGAGAGAGGAGGGGAGGGAGGGGAGGAAGAGGGAGGAGGGGAAGGGGAGGAGGAGAGAGGGAGGAGATGGAGAGGAAGAGAGGGGAGGAGGAAGGGAGGAGAGGATGGAGGAGGAGGAGAAGGAGTTGGAGGAAGGGAGAGGAGGAGGAGGGAGGAGACGAGAGGTTTGTGAGAGGGGTGGGTTGAGGAAGAGAAGGAGAGGAAAAGGTGGCGGAGGAGGAGAGAGGAGGGAAGGAGAAAGCGGGAAATGGTGGTGGATGGTTGTAAGGAGGAGGGAAAAGAAGGAGGAGTAGGGAATGAGGGAAAGGAGAAAAAGGAGAGTACTGGATAAGAAAGGACTAGAAGGAGTTCGGAAGCATATAAAAGAAGGGAAGAAGGAGGATGAAAGCGAAAACGGAAGGGTTGGGTGGAGGAAAGCAGGGAGAGGAAGTTAAGAAGGAAAGGGCGAAATGTAGGCTGAGTGGGAAGAGGAACGGAAAAAAAAGAGGAGGAAGAAGAAAAAGAGAGAAGGAGAGATGGCGGATGAAAACGTGGGCGGAGGGAGAGGATGATAAAAAGAAAGAGAGGAGCGAGAAGAAGAGTAGGATAAGTTAGTAGGAGAGGAGAGCAAAGAGAAAGAAGAAGAAGAAGAAAGAGGAAGAAGAAGAAGAAAAAGAAGAAAAGAAAAAGAAGGGGAAAAAGAAGAGCAGGCAAAGCGGAAGGAGGAGATAAGACGACTGTTAAGAGAAGAAGAAGCGGAGAAGAGGGAGAGAGTGGGAGAGGAGGAGAGGAGGAGGAGGAGGAGGAAAGGAACCCGAACAACTAAAAATCTTGAGCAGGTGTGGCTACAGGTCGGGGCTGGGTGAACAGTGGTTCGGGAAAAGGGGAGGCGAGAGCGAGGAGAGGGGAGAAACGAGAGAGAGAAAGAAACGAGAAGAGAGACAGGGGAGGAGGTTAGGGGAGAAGAGGAAAGGCGGGAGAGAAGAAAGCGAAGAAAACGGTGCAAGGGTTAGGCCTTAATAGTGGAACGCACTGTATGTGGGAGTTACGGGGACGTTGGCTGAAGGGAAGGTGAGTAGGGTCAAGGGTTGGGGTGGGATGTGGTGAAGGGGTGAGAGGAAGGTGGGGCGTTAGGGTTAGGAGCTGATGATCTGAGGAAGGTGAGGGTAGATGAGGGTTTTAGAGTGAACTGGCGAAGTGAGGGTGTAGGTGAGCGTATGATTTAGATGTGAGCGGGGTTAGGTTATGAGGGGAAGGGTCCTCCGACGGAGGGAGACGGTGGTAGTGTGAGAGAGAATGAGATGGGAGACTAGGGGAGGGTTGAGGTTAGTAGAGTGAGGGAAGTGGAGGTAGGTGAGGGAAGGGTGATGGAAAGGTGAGCCGTAGAGGAGAGGAAGGGACAGGAGGTAGATGAGGGGAGTAGGGGTGAATGGTAAGTACGGAGTGAGGTAGAGGTAGAGGAGGAGAAGGGGGAAGGTGAGGGTAAGCAGGGGGTATAGAGGAGGGAAGTGAAGGGGTAGTGAGTGAGAAAGGTAGAGTAGGGTTGAGGGGGAAGTGATGAGGGGAGTAAAGTGAGGAGAAGAGGTGAG
>NW_020872203.1:50000-75000 GCF_003789085.1 Penaeus vannamei
TCTAATTTCAGAGGAACATATAGTTTTAAGAAAGGGATAGATAAACAAATTAAGAGATAGACAGTTAGATAAACAGGTACCTAGCTAAACAGATAGAGAGACAGATAGATAGACAGGTACCTAGCTAAACAGATAGAGAGACAGATAGATAAGCAGGTAGCTAGCTAGACAGATAGATAGACAGGATAAACAGGTAGGTAGATAGAGAAATATAGAGATAGAATGAAATATAAGTAGATAGATAAGTAGATAGAAAGATAGAGATAGATGGAATCTTAGGAATACATAATATTATATATAACAGTATAAGAAGAGGTAAAGAAATAATGAGTTACAGAGACAGGAAGGAAAGAAAAAGATAAATAAAAAAAAGGGAGAGAGAGAAAAAACGGATGATGAAGAGAAATGGAAGAAGAGTGAGACAGATAAACGATGGCCAAGAAAACTGAAAAGATGGAAGGAAGATGCGGAATAATTAAGAAAGATGATATTTGAGAGAATACAGAGACCGATAAAGTTGGAAGTAGAAGAATGTGATAAAAACAATTCAAAACGATATAAAAATGCCAAAAAAAGGAACACATGAGACGATGGAAAGGAGGAATAAGAAGAAATAAAGACAAAATTAATGAATGAGATAGACAGATAATGATATTCATGTAAAAATAATATATTCCTTTAAATATATACTTTATATAAAATTACTAAAGAGTATATTTTTTATATAAACAAATGAATTATAATCAACTAATGATGATGAACAGAGGAGGATAAAGGAGTGTTGAAGAAGACGTAGAAGTAGAAGTGGAGGAGGAAGACAAAGAATACCATGAAGAAGAGGAGAAAATAAAGAACATGGATAAAAGGGAGGAGCAGATAATAAGACTAAGGCTACGAACAAGAATGATAAGGATAGGAAAAAGAAGAAAAGAAGAAGAAGAAGAAGACCGAGAAAAAGAGAAGACGAAGAAGAAGACGAAAAGAAGAGGATGGAGGAGGAGGAGAAGAGGAAAAGAAGATGTAGAAGAAGAGGAAAGTAAAAGAAAAGATGTAGGAGAGGAGGAAAGAAGAAAAAATAGAACGGCAAGATTAATGGCAACAACCTTGAAACACAAGACATAAAATAAGAAAAAAAAAAGATGGAAGAAAAGAAAAAGAAGAAAGTGAGAAGAACAAGAAGAAGGAGAAGAAGAAAAAAAATCCCACTACTCCTCCCTCCTACCCCCCCCCCTCCCTCCTCCTCCTACCCACCAAAGATACCATAAATAAGCCATAAAATACCCCCCCTTCCCCCCAAAAAAAAAAAAAAAAAAAAAAAAACAATAACAATAACAACAACAATAAAAAAAGGACACGTTACACGCCATACACGTCGTCAGCCTCATCTCTATTTGATTAAGATAATCTGTTGACATAAACAAATGGGTCGGCCATATTTCTCGCCCATCCCGAGAAGAAGGTATATGAGCGCAAACATAAACAATTATCCTTTTTATCTCGGTCGCATGTCAAAACACTTCGCCCACGAGAAATGTCAAGGCGCTTATGAACACGAACCGCGGGATATGTGGGGGGGGGGGGGAAGTACGTTAAGAAATGGGAAAAACGGGAAAAATAAAGATATGAGTGTTTATGTTCGTGTTTGTTTGTCTTTACTGTTCGTTTCTCTTATCTTTTCGTTCGGGAAATATGGCGAGAGAAAGCGCTTGTGGAAGAAGGAGAAAAGAAGGAGAAAGGAAAACGAGGAAGAGGAAGATGGAAAAAAAGAAGAAAGTAAAAAAAAAAAAGGAGAAAAAGGAGGAGGAGGAGGAGGAGAAAAAGAAGAAGAAGAAGAAGAAGATGATGATGAAGGAGAAGGAGAAGAAGAAGAAGAAGAAGAAGAAAAAGAAGAAGAAGAAGAAGAAGAAGAAGAAGAAGAAGAAGAAGAAGAGAGAGAGAGAAGAGAGAGAGAGAGAGAGAGAGAGAGAGAGAGAGAGAGAGAGAGGAGAGAGAGAGAGAGAGAGAGAGAGAGAGGAGAGAGAGAGAGAGACGAGAGAGAAGAGAGAGAGAAGAGAAGAGAGAAAGAGACAGAGACAGAGACAGAGAAAGAAAGAAAAAAGAGAGAGAGAAGAGAAAAGAAAAAGAGACAAAGAAAGAGACAGAGACAGAGAAAGAAAGAAAGAAGAACGAGAAAGAAAGAAGAGAAAGAGACAAAAGAAAGAGAAAGAAAGAGAAAGAAAGAAAAAAGAGAGAACGAGAGATCTTCACAAATCACTTCTTCCGTTCATCGCCACATCCTGTGTTGTCAGAAAGGAACCTTCGGAGCCTGTCGAGTCGCAAGCATCTTGTGCTTTGGGAATAGGACGGGACGGGGGGTGGAGGGAGGAGGAGGAGGAGGAGGAGGAGGAGGAGGAAGGAGGAGGAGGAGGAGGAGGAGGGAGGAGGAGGAGGAGGAGGAGGAGGAGGAGGAGGAGGAGGAGGAGGAGGGAGGAGGAGGAGGAGGAGGAGGAGGGGGGAGGAGGAGGTTGTTGCATGTTGCTTATTGCTTGTTGTTTGGTCGAAGATGTGCTTGCTGTCTTGTTTGTGTGTATTTTTTTCACTGCTAAAATTTTATGCGGATGCGATAAATTTTTTGTTTTATATTTTGTGTGTGTTTTGATTTTGTTGTTTTTCTATGAGTATTTATTTTTATTATTATTATCTATTGTCTCTATTTCTGAAATTATGATAATTCTTTTTCTTCTTTCTTCTTTCTCTCTGCTTGTTCTTCTATTATTCGTTTCTTCTTCTTCTTCGTGTTCGACTTCCCCCTCCTCCTCTTCCTCCCACTCTTCTTCTTCTATTTCTCTTTTTTTCCTTCTTCTTCTTCTTGTTTATCTCCTTCTCCTCCTCTTCTTCATCCCTTCTTTGTTCTGTCCTTTCTCCTCGTCTTCTGTTTTTTTCTTCGTTAACTTTTTCTCCTCTTCCTCTTCCTCTTCTTTCTTCTTCATCTCTTTCTTCTCCTATTTTTCTTAATCCTCTCCTTCCTCTTTTTCTTCTTCCTCTTCTCCCCCTCCTTCTCCATCTCCACCTTCTCCTCTTCCATCACTTCTTCTTCTTCTTCCATCACCCTCTTTCCTCTCTCCTCTTCCTCCTATTTCTTCTTCATCTTTCCTCTTTCTTCTTCATCTGCCTATTTTCCTCTCTTTCTCTTTTTCTCTTCGTCAATCTCCTTCTTCTACTTTTCTTCTCCCCCTCCACATCCCCCTCATCCCTCCCCTCACAACTCCCTCCCCCTCCCCACCCCACCCGACCCTCCTCCTGCCCTTTCCCCTCCCCCTCCCCCTCCCTTCTCCACCTCGCCTCCTCCTTCCCATCCTCCTCTTCCCTCCACCTACCTCCCCTCCCTCCCACCCTACCTCCCCTCCCCCTCCTCCCCACCCTACCCTCCCCCTCTCCCCTCTCCTCCTCGTTTCCCTCCCTTCCCCTCAACCTCCTCCTCCTCCTCCCCCTCTCCCTCCCCTCCTCCTGTCCCTCCTTCCTTCTTCCCCTCCTCCTCCACCTCCTTCCCTCCACCTCTTGCCTCCTTTCCTCCTTCCTTCCACCTCCTCTCCCCTCCCACCTCCCTCCCTCCCCACCTCCCCTCCCCTCCACTCACTTCCCCCTCCCCTCCCTCCTCCTCTCCCTCCCCTCCTCTTCTCCGCTCCTCCTCGCCCCTCCCCACCCCTCCTCCTCCCCTTCCCGTCCCCTCCCTCTCCACTCCTCCTCCTCTTTCCCTCCTTCCCTTCTTCCCCTCGCACCTCCCCCTCCCCTCGCTCTCCACCTCCCCCTCCCCTCCACCTTCCCCTTCCCCTTCCTCCTCCTCCCCACCCCCCTCCACCTCCTCCTTCCCTTCCTCCCCTTCCCTCCCTCCCCCCCTTCCCCCTCTCCATCCACCTTCCCCTCCTCCCCTCCACCCTCCCCTCCCCACCCTCCCCCTCCACTCCCTCCCCTCCCCCCCCTCCCTCCACCTCCTTCCCTCCTTCCTTCTTCCCCTTCCACCTCCCTCATCCCCCACCTCCCCCTCCACCTCCTCCTTCCCTCCTCCCTCCTCTTCTCCCTCCACCTCCTTCCCTCCTTCCCTCCACCTCCACCCCCCTCTCCTCCCCTCCTCCTCCCCTCCCCTCTCCCTCTCCCTCCCCCTCTCTCCTTCCTCCCCCTTCTTCCCCTTCCTCCTCTCCCTTCCCCCCCTCCCCTCTCCATCCACCCCCTCACCTCCCCTCCCCCTCCCCCTCTCCATCCACCTTCCCACCCCCTCTCCCCTCACCTCCTCCTCCTCCCCTCCCCCTCCCCCTCCCCTCCCCCTCACCTCTCCCCCTCTCCACCTCCCCTCCCTCTCCACCCTCCCCTCCTTCCCTCCACCACCTCCCCTTCTTCCCCTTCCTCCTCCTCCTCTTCAGAAACAAGGACATCTAACTGATGGTCGACTAAAATGCGTTTTCATTTGGTTCAGGATCAAATGGCTGCGCGCAAGATGGACGTGGCCTCGAGGAGCCAGGGAGCTTTCGGTTTGTTATTTATTCTTTATTCATTTTTCATCAGTATTAATGTTGTTCTTCTCATTCCACACATTATTATTATCATTATTATTATTATTATTATTATTATTATTATTATTATTTATTATTATTATTATTATTATTATTATTATTATCATTATTATTATTATCATTATCATTGTTTATTTCTTGTTCTTATTATTATTATTATTATTGTTATTATTATCATTATATTATCATGTAATTATTTACTATTATTATTATTATCATTATTATCATCTATATTTTTGTTTATTGATTATTTGTATAATCATTATTACGATTATTATAATCATTATTATCGTCATCATCATTATCATTATTATTCTTAACATTACTACTATTACTATTAGTAGTAGTAGTATTACAATTATTATCACTATCATCAATATCATCATCATTTACTTACCTTATTAGTTTCACTACTATCATTAAAATTTAAGGAAAGCCAGACAACAAACAGGCAGACAGCCAGAGACAAAGAAAGAAAAAGAAAGAGAAAGAGATCGAGACAACAAGAAATATCAAGCAAGCAAACCAACCCAGAAAATGTTCATGAAAAACGAAAGAAAATGAACGTCACTGAACGCTGATTTTGTTCACTTTTAACTGGCTGGCTGACAACATAAATGATACGACAGTCTGTTCCGTGTTATCTCGATTCTTGTTTCAAGGAACTGGTGAAAATCTTGGAGATGTTGCTTGTAAGAGAGGAAGGTAGAATCAGATATGTAAACACACGCCCACATACACACACACACACACAGAGACATACAGACACGCGCACACACACACACACACAACACACACACACACACACAACACACACACACACACACACACACACACACACACACACACACACCTACACACACATGTATGCAAAAAGGGAGGAAGCAGAGAAAGAAAAAAATAACAAAAATGAAGAAGATCCACGAAAAAGAGTAAAGGAGATCGAGAGAATAAGAAAAAACAAACAAACAAAACACAAAGACACACACACAACAAAAAAAAAAAACTAAACAAACAAAAAAACAAAACACACAAAGACACACACACAAAAAACAAAAAACTCAACAAACAAAACAAACCCCCAGAAAAACAAAGACAGCGACAAAGCGGAAACAAACAACGCACAAACGAGAGACAGCGAGCGAGGGAGTCTGGCGGAGATCCTCGCATTTGGTGTCTCTCCCCCGCGGTCTGAAAAATCCGGGTTGGGGGTTGGAGATGGGCGGGAGGGGAGAGGGGGGTGTTTGGGGTGAGGGAGGGGGTGTTTGGGGGTAAGGGGAGAGGGTTGGGGTGTTGCGGGGGTAAGGGGAGGAGGGTGGGAGGAGGGAAGGGGTGTTGGCAGGGTTGGGTTAGGGGTAAGGGGGGTGTTGGGGGTAAGGGGAGGGGGGTGGGGAGAGGGGGGGTTGGAGGGTTGGGGTTAGGGGGAGGGAGGGGTGGGTAAGGGGGAGGTGTTGGGGTAAGGGGTAGGGGGAGGGGGGTGTTGGGGAGGGGGTGGGTGTTGGGGGTAAGGGGGATTGATGGCGGAGGGAGGGAACGGGTGTTGGGGTAAGGGGAGGGGGATGTTGGGCTGTAAGGGAAGGGGTGTTGGGTAAGAGGAGTTGGGGTGGGGAGGTGAGGGAGGGGAGAGGGGTGTTAAGGGAGGGGGTGGGGAGAGGGGGGTTGGGGAAGGGGAGGGTAGAGGGTTGGGTGTTGGGGGTAGGGGAGGGGGTGGGAGAGAAGGGGTTGGGGTAAAGGGAGGAGGGCGGGAAGGAGGGAAGGGTGTTGGAGGGGTTTGGAGTTAGGGGTGAGGGGAGGGGATGGGAGATTGGGGGTATTGGTAAGGGGGGAGGGCAGGAGGAGAGAAGGGGTGTTGGATTTAGGGGTAGGGGGAGGGTGTTGGAGGGTTGGGGTTGGGGGGTAAGGGGGAGGGGTTGTCGGGGGAGGGGGGAGGGATTGGGGAAGGGGGAAGGGGTTGCGGGTTTTAGGTAAGGGGAAGGGAGATAAGAGAGGGGTTTGCAGTAAAGGGAAAGGGTTGTGGGTAAGAGGAGGGGGTTTAGATAAAGGGATGAGGGTTGGTGGGGAGGGATGGGATTGAAAAAAAGAGGTTGGGGAGTTCGAGTAGGGGGGAGAGAAGGGGTTAGGGACAGGGGTGGGGGCGGGTGGGGAAGAATCGGAGGTTGAAGGAAAAAAGTTAAGGGAGGGGGGGAGAGTTAAGAGAAAAAAGTGGGGTTCGATAAGAAGGGTTAAGGTTAGAAAGGGGGGGATAGGGGTTGATGGTGGGTTGGGGAGAGAGGGGAGGCTTGGGGGAGGGGGTGGAGGTTTGGGGAGGGGATGGGGGCCATGGGGAGGGGTGGAGGTTTGGGGGAGGTAAGCGGTAGCGGTGGTAGCAAGGTGGTGGTAGGCAGGGGCTTGTAGGCGGTGGTAGCAGGGACTTGGTAGCGGTAGCGGGTAGCAAGGTTGGTAAGCGGTAGCGTGTAGCAAGTTGGTGGGTAGTACAGCTTAGCGGTAGCGAGGCTAAAACAAACTATCACGCTTTGCTTCTCCATCAGAAAAGTCGAGCATCTGACGCCCGCCTGTGAGAGCCGTCAGTTCAGAACAGGTCACAGTATTTTCAGAGGTCAGCCTCTTCATTGGTATTGTGTGGGTGGTGGTTGGTGTGTTTGTTCGTCGTGTTTTTTTTTTTTGTGAGTATGTGTGTTTGTGTGTTTTTTCTTCTTTGCTGCGTATGTGTTTGTGTGTGTGTGTGCGTGTGTACGTGTGTGTACGTGTTGGTGTGTGTACGTGTTGTGATGTGTGAGTACGTTTGTGATGTGTGTGAGTTTGTCTGCGTATGTGTACGTTTTGGTTGTGTATGTGTAATAATGTGTGTGTTTATTGTGTATATATATATGCATACGTACATATATGAGTCTGAGCTTTTATTTATATTTGTTGTATGTTCCTTTGCTGTGTACGTGTTTCTGTGTATGTATATGTTGCCCATGAGCGTGTGTGACCGCATTTATTTGTGTGTGCATATGTGTGTGTGCGTGGCTTAGCAGGTGGTGAGCTTATGTGTGCCGCATTATGTGTGTGTGTGCGTGGCTTGCAGATGTGAAGGACAGAAAGAGTGGAATCTCAAGGGAAGTGTAAATAAAACTGATGACATTTCACTATAAAAATTATCCTTCCTATAGTTACATCATAAAAATGCACAATTGTTTCATTATTATTATTTTTTTTTTTTTGTTAATTTCTGATAGTTTTTTATTCGTTGCATCATCGCCAAAGGCAGAGAGAAATCGGAAAGTAAAAAGACATATTTTAAATAAAAAAGGACGAAAGAGATAGATAGACAGCTAGATAGAAGGAGAGAGAGAGAGAGGAAGAGATAGAGATAGATAGATAGATAGATTGAAAGAGAGAGAGAGAGTCGAGAGAGAGAAGGGGAGAGAGAGAGAGAGAAAAGGAGGAAGAGAGAGAGAGAGAGAGAGACAGACAGACAGACATTACAGAAGACAGAAACAGACAGAACTAGATAGAGAAAGAAAGAAACTAAGAAAGAGTTAAAGAGAACGAAAACATGAAAGAAAATGACGCTGAGAAGGAGAGAGAGAGAGAAAAAAAAAAAAAGAGAAAGCGGAAAAAGAAAAATACACAAAACCCAACAGAATTTTAATCCTCAGACCTCCTCCTCCCTCCCTCCCCACCCCCCCTCCTCCTCCTCCACAACAAAAAAAATCATAATTAACAAAACAAACAAACAATCCGTCTTGTTTGTGCAACTCACACACCGACGCAATTACAACGCATTTCAACGTCGACGCTGGATTCGCCTTAAATATCTGTCCGAAGAAGAGAAGAAGCAAAAGGGTGAACTGCGCTAATCCTTAAGAACGAGGAGAAAGAAATACAGAAAAATAATGTTAATAATACTCTTAGGAATAATACGTCTTTCATCCCGAGGAGGAGGAAAAACAGAAAAGGTGCGAAGGAAAAAAGAGAGAGGAATGGAGAAAGAAGAGGAAGAGAAAAAAAGAGGATACTTTCGATCTAATGGAAGAAGAGAATTTCGGAAGGGAGTGGAGAGAGAGAGAGAGAAGAGAGAGAAGAGAGAGAGAGAGAGAGAGAGAGAGAGAGAGAGAGAAGAGAGAAGAGGAAGAGAGAGAAGAGATCGAGAGAGAGCATGAGAGAGAAGCAAGAGATGAATGAAACGAGAGAGATAGAGATGAGACACGGAGGTATCCTTCGAACTAGCTCTTATTCATTTAGCGGAAATGTATCGACGGAGATGAAGAACAAAGAGACGAGAGGGAAAAAGGAGAGAGAATAAGGAGATGAGGAAAGAGAGAGAGAGAGAGGAGGAGAGAGAGAGAACGAGAAGAGGAACAGACGAGAAGAGAGAGAGAGAGAGAACAGAGGGATGAGACAACTTGCCAGAAGATGAAAAGATAACGTCACCTCTTCTGTTTTCTTTTCTTTTAATGCACTAATACCCCCCTCCCCCACCCACCACCCATCCCCTCCCCCGGTCCCCCATGTTGCTGCCTGGCTTGCCACCATAGTATCCAATAACCCCGCTTATATCCACTTTTTTCTTCAAGTGAGGCAGGTATTTTGACAACGGAAAGAAAGAATTGAGATGGAGAGGTAAAGGTGAAAGAGGACGACGACGAAGAAGAAGAAAAAGAGGAAAGAATAGAAGAAAGAGAGAAGAAAAAGAAGCAGACGATGAATGATGATTATAATATAAATAATAAGAAAAAAAAGAGGAAGAAGCAGAAACAAAGAAGCAGTAGGAGATAAAGAAGAAAAAAAAGAAAAACAGAGAACAAGAAGACGCAAAATCAGACACACTCACACACACACACACACACACGAAAACGCACATATGCCATAAGGTAGTTTATCACCTCAGACAAATAATGTCTTTCTGTAGTTTAATATGACTTTAATGAACCCAATAAATTGAGCGAGGTATCATACGCTTTTCAATGAATATTTCATTCTACCTTACGTCACAGAGAGTTAGAATGGACATTGTATGAAAATTTAAATGTATAAAATCTGATGCAACTATCAAAGGACATTCTCTCTCTCTCTCTCTCTCTCTCTCTCTCTCTCTCTCTCTCTCTCTCTCTCTCTCTCTCTCCTCTCTCTCTCTCTCTCTCTCTCTCTCTCTCTCTCTCTCTCTCTCTCTCTCTCTCTCTCTCTCTCTCTCTCTCTCTCTCTCTCTCTCTCTTCTCTCTCTCTCTCTTCTCTCTCTCTCTCTCTCTCTCTCTCTCTCCTCTCTCTCCTTTCTCTCTCTTCTCTCTCTCTCTCTCTCTCTCTCTCTCTCTCTCCTCTCTCCCCTCTCTCTCTCTCTCTCCTCTCTCTCTCTAATATATATATATATATATATATATATATATATATATAATATATATATATATATATATATATATATATATAGTCACAGCTGATTACTAAAGAAAGATTCAAAGGCTGCATGAAAATATCTCTAAATAAGTCTTCAATTTATGCCAATGAACCATGACAGTATCAATACTTCTCTATGATTACACTTTTTATTATCATCTTTTGTGTATGGATAAAGCTCATGTCATCCCCTTCTATTTTCCCTTTAATCGTCATTCTCCCCTTCTTTTTCCTCCATTTCTTTTGTCATATTCCCTTTCTTTCCTTTTAACTCGAGAGATTCATTTCCTGCAGACCTGTCAACGACATTTTTTCCTCCTCATTTCTTCCCATTTTTTTCACATCTTCCCCTTTCTTCCACTTTTTTCCCCAAGACAATCCCATTTATTTCCCCCAAATCAGCAATGGCAGGAGGGCGCAGCCAGTGGGAGTCTGTCGCGACCTGTGGCTGTTGCTGAGTAACGAGTTATTTTTATAATCAGATGAACCTCGTGGAGACTCGAACTGTCACAGCTGTTGCACAAAAAAAGGCATAGACGTCAGCTGAGCGATGGACCAGCATGGGGAAGTGAACCTTATGGGTCTCTATGACAAAGGGCGTTAATGGCACACTTGCCATCGACGCCATGGAGATCCCCCTGGACGCTGACTGACAGATGGCATGAGTTGAGACACCACCACCTGCCACGTCTTCTGCAGGTACCCACTAACACCTGCGGAGAGATAATCGTTGACGTGTCTGTGTAACTCGTGCCTGATGACGGCGCCGGCAAGGAAGACCACCTTATGGGAGTTTACAAAACGTCCCTCTCCTTTGCACGAACAGGCTGTGCGTCCGCATTTACACCAGCATGTTGTGTATCTGTATGTACATCAACGTATTGTATAAGTGTATATCCATCAAGACACCAGCATATTGAATATCTGTAGGTACATCAATGTATTGTATAGATGTGTATGGAAGACACTGTATACATGTATGAGAACCGTACTGTACACTCCATACATGTATCTGCACCGTCGTTATGGACGTACATACACCAACGTACTGCGCACAGGTCTGTACACCGGCGTCCCGTATGTACGTACACAAGGCCCCAGACAGGCCAGAGGGAAAGTAGAACGCCATGCTTGTACCGGCGCATCCCGAAGGGGTCGAGGCGCGAGGCAAGTACCCACGAGAGGCGCCATAACCAGTGGCAATTCCTCTTCTCTTTTCTAAGGTAACGAGAGACCGAAGAAAAGAAATCGCAATGGAAAAAAGAAGAGAGGGCTTTGCTCCTCGACTCATCACAGCTTAATGGGAAGGAACGTGTCAGCTGATACAGGTAAAAGACCCCAAGTCGCAGGGAGGAGAGTGTACCTGGCAAGGAGAACAAGGAGGTAGAGGCACCCGTGTGTGTCACCTGGTAGGGTGGGGACAAACTTGGCACGGGGCGGGCGCTGGCTCCTGGTGAGTGGGGGCTGCTGGGTGGGGGAAGGAGGAGGAGGAGGGAGGGAGAGGGCTGTTGGGTGGGGGATGGAGGGGAGGAGGGGGAGGGAGAGGGGAGGAAGTGGGCTGCTGGGTGGCGCGGTGGAGGGGAGGAGGGGGGAGGGAGAGGGGATATAGAAGTGGGCTGCTGGCTGGGGGTGGGGGATGTGGGGAGGAGAGGGAGGAGAGGGGACTGGTAGGTGAGGGACGGAGGAGGGAGGAGGCAGCACGAAAAAGGGTGGGAATTGAAAGGGGAGAAGGGGTGGCCGCTGGTGGTGGGGATAGAGGGAAAGGAAGCAAGGGGGAGGGGGGAAGGAAGGAAGCGGAGGAGGAGGGTAGCGGGTAGGGCTAGGAGGAATGAGAGGAGGCAGGAGGAAGTGGAGGAGAAGAAGATAGAAAAGAATGCGTGGAAGGAAGGAGGGAAGATATAAGCGGTATGGGGGAACTAAAGGAAGCGGAAGGGAGGAAGGAGGGAGGAGGAAAGCAAAGTTGAAGAGAGGAGAGGGCAGAGAAGTAAAAGCAAGGGGATGACACGGAAGGAAGAGGAAAAGGGGAAGAGGAAACAGGAAGGAGATGAGAAAGGAATAAAGGAACGAGAGGAGAGAAGAGGGAGGAAAATGGGGTGGGGAGGTGAAGAAGGCGGAAGGAGAGGAGGGAGAATAAATTGGGATGAAAAAAGAATGGGAAGAGGAGGAGGTGAGGAGAAGAGGAGAGAGGAAAGAATGAAGGGAAAGAAGGGGTGGGTGGGGAGGGGGGTGAGAAGGGGTGGGAGTGGGCGAGGATGAGAAGATGTGGGGGAGGGGAGGGGGATGAGAAGGGGGGGTGGGAGGCTGGGTTGAGGGAAGTGTGGGAGAGGGAGGGGTCTATGAGAAGGGGTGGGGTGGGGAGGGCGTGAGAAGGTGGGGAGCGGGAGGGGATGAGAAGGGATTGGGGGAAGGGGTGAGGAAGATGTGAGAGGGGAGGATGAGAAGGGGCGGTGGAGGGCGTGGGAGATGGGGGGACGGGGATGAAGAAGGGGTGGAATGAGGGAGGGGGTTGAGAAAGCGTGAAGTTGAGGTGGGGGAAGGAGGATAAGGGAGTGGGAGGGTGGGGAGCGGAAGGAGACGGGGTGGGGTGGGGAGGGATGAAAAGGGGGGTGCCATGGAGTCGAGGGTGAGAAAGGGTGCAGGGTGGGGAAGGAGGAGAAGGGGAAGTAAAAAGGGTGGGGAATGGAAGGAAGGAGAAGGGGTGAGGGAGGAGGGGTGGGGGTGGGGAGAGGAAGGAGAAAGGGGGGGGGAGGAGAAGGGGTGGGGGTGGGGTGGGGGGGGGAGTCGCGTGTGGTGGGCTGGTTGCGGCGGCGCGGCGGGTGGGTGTCGCCGTAACAGAAAGCTGGGAAGGGCCATATTTAGTGTCCCTCCTACGCCCCGGACGCACATTGTTTGGCACGCCCACCCGCCGAGGGCGCGGGATGGACGAGCGGGCACTGGCAGGACCCGGGCGCGACCATCACGGCCTTCCCCCCACCCCTCCTCCCCCTCCCTCCCGCCCCCCGCAGCATCCCAACTCCGCCCCACCCCCCTCTCCTCTCCCCCTATCCCTCACATTCACCTCCCCGGCATCCCAACATCCTCGGCCCCTCCTCCCCCTCCCCCCAGCTCCCCAATGTCCCACTTCCCTTCCCTTCCCCTCCCCTCCCCTCCCCTACACCCCCCAACCTCCCACTCCCTTACTTCTCTCGTTCTTTCTTCTTTTCTCTCTCTCTCTCTCTCTCTCTCTCTCTCTCTCTTCTCTCTCTCTCTCTCTCTCTCTCTCTCTCTCTCTCTCTCTCTCTCTCTCCTCTCTCCTCCTCCTCCCTCCTCCTCCTCCCCTCCTCCTCCCGCCCTCCTTTCTTTCCACTTCTCTCCCGCTTTCTCCCCCACCTCCGTCTCCCACTCTCTCGCTCTCTCTCGTCCCTCCGTCCTTCCTGCCCTCCCTCTCTCCCTCCTTCCCTCCCCCCCTCCTCCCTCCGTCTCTCTCCCTTACCTCCAACTCTCTTACCTGCTCTTCCGCTTTCTCTCTTCCCCTCTGTGAATCTATGTATCTCTTTCTATCATTCTCTTTCTCAACTTCCTTCCTCCTCTCACCTTCTCTCTCGCTTCCTTTTTTTCCCTACCCCTTACCTCTCCCTCCTCTCCACTCCTCTCTCTCTCTCTCTCTCTCTCTCTCTCTCTCTCTCTCTCTCTCTCTCTCTCTCTCTCTCTCTCTCTCCTCTTCTCTCTCTCTCTCTCCCTCTTCTCTCTCTCCCCTTCCCCACCCCCTCACTCTTACTCCCCCTTCCCCCCTCTTTCTCTCCCACTCCCCTTCCCCCTTCTCTCTCTCTTCTCCTCCCCTTCTCTCTCTTCACCACGCACCGCCTCCAAATCTGTCCTCGCTGACACACGCATTAACATCCAGTGAGCGAACTCATCTGACACTCCTTTCCCACGTTCATTAAGAAAAAAAAAAAAAGTGAGTGTCTGCCTCTCACCCTTCACCCTTCCCTCGTCATAAATAGTCTCAATTTCTTAATCTCTCAACGAAAATATGCGCTTAGTGGGAACATGTCAACGGACTGTCATTATATGAACCTAAATAAAAACAAAAACGAACCATTAAGCGGTTTAAAGATGGTAATAAAGATGAAATAAGATGAAAACTCATCACAATAGACGGAGGAAACGCTTCAACCGATGCGGAATAGTTTGCGTCGTCATATTTACAAGCGCGAAGATCGTATCTTTAATACCTGATCCCATAACGTAGGGTCCGGGCGTCGTCAGAGAGGATCAGCAGGACTTAATAGAGGATCGGAAGTCATAATCCCAAAACCCCGTCATAGATAACTCACAAAATCACCGCTACGTGATGCCAGTATTTTCTTTCTACTTTTTTTTAATATAAACAAGGTCACTGAGTCCGACTTCGGTTCAGAGGTCGGGAAACAATAAGGATTTACGGCGACGGGTCGAGGCCTCTCAAACAGATGATGAACGCGCTGGCCGAGGACTCGCCACCCAGTCGCGACCCGGCCTGACAGCGAGAGGGCGTCGCTTGACCTTTTTCCCTCCCCATGGCACCGTGTCGCGTTCTCAGGCAGGGGTTGGGGCTTTATTACCCGTGGTGGAGCGGTGGGGGGCTATGAGGGAGGAAGAGGGGATGTACGCGGCATCAGGTGACGCCAGGAGTACCGCAAGGGAGTTACGCAAGGGGTCATAAAGTCCCTCTATCTGGCCCCTCCCTCCACCGGTTATGTTTTAATCACTCCCATTTCGCCTGATATTGCCTGCCATTGTGATGGCTGGCGTGCCGACCCGCCGGTGAAGGCCGTCGTTACATGAAGAATGCCCGTTAAATCTTAGAAAAAAGTTACGCCAAGACGTCAAATGGGTCACATCTTGACAGGAAGCAACGTAGGGGATTTATAAAAGATTTTTGGGGGGGGCGTCTGTACCAGGAAGGAACATCACGAGTTTCTGGCGCCGGGAGTCGGAATAAGCGCAAGGAAACAGAGGAAGGGAGACACCGAGGAAGAAACGCTGCGAGGGATCTACACCGAGTAACACCAAGAGTAAGGAAAAGTCCCTGGAGTAACGTCGATTCCCTCTGCTCCCCCCACCTACCCCACCCCCATCCCCTTCCCTCCATATTTCCCCTTCCGATGCATAATCAAAGTGCAAACCACACACACACACACACACACACACACACACACACACACACACACACACACACACGCAACACACACACACACACATAAAAGAAGGATGATGCCATACCAGACGATACCAAGAGTAGCGCCAAGGTCCCAAGAGTAAGGCGGAGCGACCTGGGTACCGCGGAGGAAGAGGAACCGGCTGCTCAGTGAAGGTCAGGAGTATATCTCAGGTCAAGGAACCTGTTGCACGGCGTTGCGAGCTTTGCAGGATTACCAAACGAGCCAAGGATATGCCTGGGTGTAGGATGCCCTCGCTATGACGGGATGATGCGTGGTCTTCGGTGCATGCCTACATACAAACGTTGATACACATACAGCAACTTGGTACACATAAGCAGAGGTCGGCATACGGATACACAGCGCGTGGAAATTATCATTCTAAAGAGATACATACATGTAGATGCCTACAAAGGACGGGTAGATACACATTTGAAGCAGACGCACACACACACACACACGTCGTATATGCATACCTACACAAATGCAGTCACAAATAAGCAAATATATAAAGCGTCAACCGAATACATATATACAGACATACAGCATAACTGTACCAGCACATACAAAAGCATCAACATGCATGTGTTATGTAGGCAGCACCAATTTACAGACTAGAAAATAATAATGATAAAAAAAATAAATAATAGGAAAACAACGGATACACACACATATTCCACACTAAGCATACCTCCACTACACCACACACATGCACACACACACACCACACACGCACACGTACACACACAGCACACACACACACACACACACACAACAACACCCCCCCCCACACCACACACAACACACACCATAACACCCCACAACACACACAAACACACACTACAAACACCAACACACACAACCACACACACAAACAAACAAACACACACACACAACTCAATACAAACACACACAACACACACAACACACACACACAAGTAAACAAACACCACACTCCCACAAACACACCCACTACTCCACTCAGAGTACGCAGGTGGACGCAAACGATAACTGATACAGCGATGAGGCAAAGTTAAATAATGCGTTTGTGATGAGGGCTGAGGACCAGGATGAGGGAAGGGGGTTAAGGCCGCTTGCCGAGGGGAGGAGGGATGAGGGAGAGGGGAAATGGGGAGAGGGGAGAGGGGGAATGAAGAGAGGGGAGAGGTGAGGAGGAGGGATGAGGGAGAGGGGAGAGGGGGAATGAAGAGAGAGTAGAAGGGTAGAGAGAGGAGAGAAGGTGAGAAGGAGGATGAAGAGAGGGGAAATGGAGAGAGAAGAAGGGGAATGAAGAGAGGAGAAGGTGAAAGAGGATGAAGAGAGGGGAAATGAAGACAAAGGAGAAAGGGAGGGGGGAATGCGGAAGTGGAGATATAGAGAGAGGATAAAGAGGGTGGGGAAGAAGGAAGGATTAACGTAGAAGGAAGGAAGGAGGGGAAATGTAGATAAGGGAGAGAGTATTGGAGAAGGAAAAATGAAGAAGGAGATAGGGAGAAGGTAGAAACGATGAGCGGGAGATGTTAAAAGAGGGAGAGTAAATAATAAGGACGAAAATAAGAGCGTACAAGAGAAGAAAAAAAGAGTTAAGGGGAGAGAGAGGAGGAGGGGAGGAATGAAGAAGGGAAGAAGGGGCGACGAAGTGATGAGTAGATATATGAGATAGGTGAAGTGGAAAGACACAGAGGACTATGAGAAAAAGGGAAGAGAAAAAATGTGCAGCATTTAGAGGTGAGAAAAGGCATGAGTTAAAAAAGGAGGAGAGAGAGAAACATGAAAGAGAGGGAGAGAGAGGGAGAGAGAGAGAGAGAGAGAGAGAGAGAGAGAGAGAGAGAGAGAGAGAGAGAGAGAGAGAGAGAGAGAGAGAGAGAGAGGGAGGAGGGAGGAAGAGATATCGAGAGAAAGGGACGAGAGAAAGAAAGAGACAGACAGACAGACAGATAGACAGACAGACAGACAGACAGCAGATAGACAGACAGACAGACAGATGAGAGAGAGAGACAGACAGACAATCGGAAAAGAACAACGCAAAAAGAGACTCAGAAACACCCACGAGAAATGGGCGACCAACCAACAACAACCAAAAAAAAAAAAAAAAAATCGTAAAAAAAAAAGAAAAAAAAAATTAAGCGAAAACACACACACACAATAGTCTGCGAAGAAAGCGAGATCAAGACAAACACGCGAGCAGAAAGCGCAGACGAGACCGAGAGACGAAAAGGGAGGAAGGGAAGGAAGCGAGAGCGAGAGAGAGAGAGAGAGAGAGAGAGAAAATAGAGTCAAAGGATATAATGGTGTGACTCAGTCCAACCTGGCAACCTCAGCCGAGTACCGAACTATTACTAATCTCCGAGGCAGCTGTCTCCTCCTCTCTCCTATCCTTCCTTCCTAATTCCCAACTTCCCCTCACCCTTTCTTCCCCTCATTCCCCAATTCCCCTCACCCTTCTTCCCCTCACTCTGCCTCCCCATCTTCCTTCCCCTTCTTCTCTCCTTCTCCTTCATTTCTTTCTCCTCACTTTTCCTTCCTTCTCTCCCCATTCTTCGCCTCCCTCTTCTTCTCCTCCTCCTCCCCCTCATTCCCAATTCCCTCACCCTTCTTCCCCTCATCTCTAACTCACCCACCCCCTTTTCTCCTCATCCTTCTTCTCCCCCACTTCTTCGCCTCTTCCCTTCCTCCCATTCTTCGCCATCCCTCTTCGTTCTCTCTCCTTACACCTCCCCGTCATTCCCTCAATTCCCTCACCCTTCTTCCCTCACTCTGCCTCCTCACCCCCTATTTCCCTCAATTCTTCTTCCTACTCCTACCCTCACCACCTCATTTCACCATTCCCTCACCTTTCTTCCCCTCCTCTGGGTCATTCTCCTCCCTCTTTTCACTTCTTCTCCACTCCCCATTCTTCGCCTCCCTCTTCTTTCCTCCTCCTACCTCCCCTCATTCCCCAATCTCCCTCCCCTTCTTCTCCTTCCTTCTTCTTCTCCCTCTTCTTTCTCCTCCTCCCTTCATTCTTCTCTTCTTCCCTCTTCACTCCTCCCTTCTTCCTCTCCCATTCTTCCCCCCCTTCCTCCTCTCCATTCTTCGCGTCCCCCGTTGCCATTCCCCCTTCTTTCCCTCCTCTGCCCCTTAATCTGCGGCCTTCATCTCCCCTTCCCTCCTTCCTGCTACCCTTCCCTCACTGAAAACAGCTATCCTCCCCCATCTTATGCCACTTCTCTTCCCCCCTCCCCTATATCTCCCCTTCCCCCTCCCTATCTCCTCTCCTTCCCTTCGCCTTTCCTCTCAGTCTGGACTTCTTCTTTTCCCCTTCCTTCCTTCGTCCCTTCCCATGGCTATCTCCCTCTTCCCCATCTCCTTGCTCCTGTCTTTCCTCTCCTTTCCCCTTTTTGTTCCCTATCTCCTGCTATCGCTTTTCCTTCTATTCTCTTCTTCCTTCCTATTCCTCCTCACTTCCCGTTTCTTCCTCCCGTCCCCTTAGATTTTCCGCTTTCGTTCTCTTCCCTCTTCTTACCTCTCTTCTCTCTTTAGCTTCTCTTATCCTTACAAGACCTTCCCTTTCCCTCCCTTTCCCCTTGCCCTTCCCTCACCATCCCCCCCCCTATCCTCTCTTTCCCCCGTCTCTCCTCCCTTCATACCTCTTTCCGCTTCTGTCCTCCCTCTCCTTGACTTTCCCTCTCCACCTCTCCCCTCACCCTTACCCTCTTCTCCGGTTCTCCAGTGCCTCTCACTTCACTTCTTCGGCTCCTGTTATTTCACTCCTTGGGAAGTAGGATGAGAGGAAGAGAGAGAGAGAGAGAGAGAGAGAGAGAGAGAGAGAGAGAGAGAGAGAGAAGAGAGAGAGAGAGAGAGAGGAGAGAGATGAGAGAGAGCAGAGAAAGAGAGAGACAACACGGACCCCCCCCCCAAAAAAAAAAGAAAAAAAACTGGCCGGAGTGACGTAAACCGCCAACACCAAAGATGACAGCAATTTCAAAGTATACTTGGCACGTGACAGGACGAGGAGACAAGTTTGGTGACGCAGCAAATGACAGACAGAAAAGATAGCTGGTGACGGCGGAGTGTAACCCATCCAGTGACACAGCGAGTGACAGCTGGTAACAGATTTGACATTGACAATGGAGAGAAATGTTGGAGGTGTTCCATCGATTCAAACTGTCATTTGGAGGTGCCTCTGAATGCATCATTTGGTATGAGAATCACATCAGGGCGAATTGGGCTGTGGGATGGCGGGGGACTCATCAGTCAGACAGGCGGGGGGCTTCAGTCATGTCAGCTCGGGCACGTACAGTACGCGTTAGGTAGTTCGTTAAGATAATCAGTCAGTCAGTCAGTTAGTTAGTCCGGTTAGGTAGTTTTAGTTAGATAATCAGTCAGTTTAGCTCAGTCAGTTGGTCTTTTTCAGTCAGTCAGTCAGCCAGGCGGTGAGTCGGTTAGGTAGTTCGTTAGATAATCAGTCAGTCAGTCAGTTATCAGTCAGTTGGTCTTTTAATCAGTCAGTCAGTTAGTCGGTTAGGTAGTTCGTTAGATTAATCAGTCAGTCAGTCAGTTAGTCAGTTAGATCAGTCAGTTGGTCTTTTAATCAGTCAGTCAGTCAGGTAAGATTAGTAGAGATTCGTTAGTCAGTCAATCAGTCAGTAGTTAGGATACTCAGTCAGTTTGGTCTTTTTAATCAGCCAGTCAGTCAGTAAATTAGATAGTCAGTTTGGCTAGTCAGTATGTTTGTTAATCATTTAGTCAGTTTATAAGTCAGTCAGTCAGTCAGTCAGTCAGTCAATTCATTAGTCAGTCACCGGTTCGTCAGTCAGTCAATTCGTCAGTCGGTTAGTCAGGTGGTTTGTCGATCAGCAAATCACTCATTCATTGTCAGTTAGTCAGGTGTGTTATACTTCCATATTTCACCGAAGGGGAGGAAATAAACAGGTGGGTAAGGAAGAGAAGAATAGAAAGAACTTGGAAGAGAGGTATATAGATAGACAGAGATAGATGAGACAAGATAGGATAGAGAATAGAGATAGAAAAAGAAATTTAAAAGAAGAAGAATTAAAATGAGGAAGACAAGAGGCGAGGAAGGAGATGAGAAGAATTAAAGAAGAGAAGGAGAAGGAGGAGGATCGGACTAGAAAGAGGAAGAGGGAGAAGAATAAAAATTACAGAAGCAGAAGGGCAGAAGGGGAGGATGAGAAAGAAGAAGAAAAAAAGAAGGAAAACAAGAAGACGATGGATGACATTAATAAAGAAGAAAAAAAGAAAAAAAAAAATAAGAACATAAGATAAAAGATAAACAATAGAAGACGAAGAAGAAGAAGCAGAAGAGAAAGAGAAAGATACACCCCTAAGACACACTCACCTCAGATAGCGTGTTGGCTGAGGCAATTAAAATAAAGGGAAGGTGGGGGGGGGGGTTGTATGGTTTGGGCAAGGGGGGAGAGAAAGAGGGGGGGGTAGGGTCGACTGCACAATGCGGAAGGGAAGGGAGAGAGGGAAAGGGGAGAGACAAATAGAAGGGGAGGAGGGAGGGAGTGGGTGTGGGGGGGGTGGGGGGGGAGGTTCCGTTTGTAGGGGAGGGAAGAGGGGAGAGGCAGGAGAAAAGCGGAAAGAGAATAGGGGGGAAGAAAAGCAGGATGAAGAGAGAAGATGAGAAAGGGAAGGAGAGAGGGAGGGAGGAATGACAGGATGACACGTACGGAGAAAAGCGAATGAGAAGAACTGAGGCAAAGTAGAAGAGAGAGAAGAAAATAGGGAAGAGAGAGGAGAGAGGGAGGGGGTGGGGAGAGTAGAAAGAAAGGAGGGAGGGTAGGGTGGAAAGAGAGGAGGAGAGGAGGGACCAAGAAGAGTAGACTAGAAGAGAGAGAGAGAGAGAGAGAGAGATGAGAGAAGATAGAAAGAAAGAGAAAGGGAGAAAGAGAGAGAGAGAGAAGATATAAAGAAGGAAAAGGAAGAAAGAGAGAGAGAGGGAGGAACCGCGTCGAGGGAGGGGAGTAAATAGAGGAGGTCGCGGAGGGTGGAAGGGAGAGAGGGAGAGAGGGAGTAGATGCAGGCGGGGAGGGGAGGAGGAAGGGAGGGCAAGGGGGAGGAGGGGAAGGGGGGAAGACAAGGGGAGGAGGGGAGGGAAGAGAAGGCGGCGCAGGTGAGAAAGGGAAGCATTGTGTGAGTTCAGGTAGCGAGTTATATATATACTCCGTCAGCAGCTAGGGACCCTACATCCCAGCCGTTAGCAGTACTGGTCTCCTCGCAGACAAACCCCCAGTGGGCATGACACAGGCGGGGTATTATGGGGGCTGCGGTGCGGGAGCTGCAGCCTTGCTCTGGCGTGGGTATGGGGGATGGTGCCATGGGTGCCATAGCGGGGGCATTTGGAGAGGAAGGTATGGTGCCATGGGGTCTGCATGGTTGTTGTAATTAGATGTCATAACGTGGGTATTTAGAAAGGATTGTATGGCACAACAGGATCAGTGGCCATGGGTATTATACCGCCAGGGTGTATGGCACCATAAGATACACATTGCTATACTTAGCTGCCATAGCGTGGGCATTATCGGTAAGAAGATACACCATTAGACGAAATAGTTAATAGGTTATAAAAACTGCAATTAAGTGTTATTTATATCAATACGTTAATAAGGGTGTAACGAATTCTAAGACAATCTATAAGATGAAAGGAAATAAGAGTGTCCAGATGCTGAAAGTTAATAAAGCATAAAAAAAACAACAATGCAGCGAATATGCTGATGTATGAAGTCAGCGGATATAGTACTCAATAGTATTCATTGAAAAAAAAAAAAATGTGAAAAAGGTATAAATGAAATGAATGGATATCATAACACAAGGGATGCATCTCTTGTGTCGTAAAGGCATTTATTCTCGTTTTTACTTTATATAATATATATATATATATATATATATATATATATATATATATATATATATATATATATATATATATATTATATATATATATATATATATAGTATAGTATATATATATATATATATATATATATATATATATATATATATATATATTATATATATATATATATATATATATAATTATATATATTATATATTATATATATATATATAATTAGGTATATGTTATGTATTATATATTAGGTTACGTAAGGTTAGATTTGGTTTGGTTTGGTTTAGGTTAGGTTAGGTTAGGTTAGGTTAGATTTTAGGTTGGTTAGGTTAGGTTAGGTTTAGGTTAGGTTTAGGTTTAGGTTAGGTTAGGTTAGGTTAGGTTAGGTTAGGTTTGGTTAGGTTTGGTTTGGTTAGGTTTGGTTAGGTTAGGTTAGGTTTAGGTTAGGTTTAGGTTAGGTTAGTTAGGTTAGGTTAGGTTAGGTTAGGTTAGGTTAGGTTTTAGGTTGGGTTTGGTTAAGGTTAGGTTTGGTTAGGTTAGGTTAGGTTAGGTTAGGTTTAGGTTAGGTTTGGTTAGGTTAGGTTAGGTTTTAGGGTTAGGTTTGGTTAGGTTTTTGGTTTAGGTTGGTTAAGGTTAGGTTGGTTTGGTTAGGTTAGGTTAGGTTAGGTTTGGTTTTTAGGTTAGGTTAGGTTAGGTTAGGGTTTGGTTTGGTTAAGTTTAGGTTGGTTAGGTTAGGTTAGGTTTAGGTTAGGTTTAGGTTTGGTTAGGTTAGGTTAGGTTAGGTTAGGTTAGGTTAGGTTTGGTTTGGTTAGGTTTGTTAGGTTAGGTTGGTTAGGTTAGGTTAGGTTAGGTTAGGTTAGGTTAGGTTAGGTTAAGGTTTGGTTAGGTTAGGTTAGGTTTGGTTAGGTTAGGTTTAGGTTTGGTTAGGTTTGGTTAGGTTAGGTTTGGTTAGGTTAGGTTAGGTTAGGTTAGGTTAGGTTAGGTTAGGTTAGGTTAGGTTAGGTTAGTTTGGTTAGGTTAGGTTTTAGGTTGGTTAGGTTTGGTTAGGTTAGGTTAGGTTAGTTAGGTTAGGTTAGGTTAGGTTAGGTTAGGTTAGGTTTGGTTAGGTTAGGTTAGGTTAGGTTTGGTTTGGTTTGGGTTAGTTTGGTTAGGTTAGGTTAGGTTAGGTTAGTTGGTTAGGTTTGGTTAGGTTAGGTTAGGTTAGGTTAGGTTAGGTTAGGTTAGGGTTAGGTTTAGGTTAGGTTTTGGTTAGGGTTTAGGTTAGGTTAGGTTGGTTAGGGTTAGGTTAGGTTAGGTTAGGTTTGGTTTGGTTTAGATTTTGGTTAGGTTTTAGGTTAGGTTAGGTTAGGTTAGGTTTTGGTTAGGTTAGGTTAGGTTAGGGTTAGGTTAGGTTAGGTTAGGTTTAGGGTTAGGGGTTTGGTTTGGTTAGGTTAGGTTAGGTTAGGTTAGGTTAGGTTAAGTTAGGTTAGGTTAGGTTAGGTTAGGTTAGGTTAGGTTAGGTTAGGTTAGGTTAGGTTAGGTTAGGTTAGGTTTAGGGGTTAGGTTAGGTTAAGGTTAGGTTTAGGTTAGGTTTAGGTTAGGTTAGGTTAGGTTAGTTTTGGTTAGGTTAGGTTAGGTTAGGTAGGTTAGGTTTAGGTTTGGTTAGGTTAGGTTAGGTTTTAGGTTAGGTTAGGTTAGGTTAGGTTAGGGCTTTAAGGTTTGGTTTTTTTGGTTAGGGTTAGGTTAGGTTAGGTTAGGTTAGGTTAGGTTTGGTTAGGTTAGGTTAGGTTAGGGTTAGGTTAGGTTTGGTTAGGTTAGGTTAGGTTAGGTTAGGTTAGGTTAGGTTAGGTTAGGTTAGGTTAGGTTAGTTTGGTTAGGTTAGGTTTAGGTTAGGTTTAGGTTAGGTTAGGTTTAGGTTAGGTTAAGTTAGGTAGGTTAGGTTTAGGTTTAGGTTTAGGGTTAATTAGGTTAGGTTAGGTTAGGTTAGGGTAGGTTTAGGCTTAGGTTGGTTAGGTTAGTTTAGGTTGGTAGGTTGGTTTGGTTTGGTTTGGGTTAGGTATGCGCTTAGGTTTTGGATTAGGTTTGGTTTTTGGTTAGGGTGTAGGTTTGGATCGTAGTTACACTGTAAAGGAAATTTAGGTTGGTTACGGTTAGGATTAAGGGTTAGGTTAGGTTTACGGATTCTGGTTTAGGTTAGGTTTAGGTTCGGTTTTAGGTTTTGGTTTTGGTTGGTAGGTTGTTGAGGTTTGGTTAGTTAAGGTTAAGGTTTGGTTAGGTTAGGTTACGTAGATTAGAGGTCTTTGGTTAGGGTTAGGTTTGGTAGGTTAGGATAGGTTTGGGTTAAGGTTAGAGGTTAGGTTTTGGTTAGTTTGGTTATGAGTTTGGTTAGGTTTTTGGTGTAGGGTATTGGTTGAGGTTAGTTGTTTTCGGTTAGGTTTAGGTTCTACGGTATAGGTTTAGATACGATTGGCTAGCTTAGGTTAGGTCTTTGGGTTGTAGGTTAGGCTCAGGTGTAGGTTTGGTTTGGTATGGTTAGATTTGGTATTAGGTTAGTTAAGGTTAGGTTTGTTAGGTTTGGTTAGGTGGTTAGGTTAGGTTTACGGTTTGGTTATAGGTTAGGTTAGGTTAGGTTAGGTTTGGTTAGGGTTTACGGTTAGGGGTTAGGTTAGATTAGGATTGGGTTAGGGTTAGGTTAGGTTAGGTTAGGTTTGGTTTAGGTTTTAGGTTTAGGTTTTGGTTAGGTTTGGGTTAGGTTTAGGTTTGGAGTTTAGGTTAGGTTAGGTTAGATTAGGAGTGGTTTTAGGTTAGGTTAGGTTTGGTTTTAGGGTAAGGTCAGGTTAGGTTTGGTTTGGTTTGGTTAGATTTTTGGTTAGGTTAGGTGTAGGTAGGGTTTTGGTTAGGTTTGGTTAGTTAGGTTGGTTAGTTAGGTTTGGTTAGGTTAGTAGGTTTAGTTAGGTTGGTTAGTTAGGTTAGGTTAGGTTGGTTAGGTTTAGTTTAGGTTTAGGTTAGGTTAGGTTAGCTTAGGTTAGGTTAGGTTAGGTTTGGTTAGTTATTTTGGTTAGG
>NW_020872203.1:82500-115000 GCF_003789085.1 Penaeus vannamei
TCTCTCTCTCTTCTCTCTCTCTCTCTCTCTCTCTCTCTTCATATGTATACACACACACACACACGCTCATATATATATATATATATATATATATATATATATATATATATATATATATATATATATATATATATATATATATATATATTAAAGTCCCCCGGAGGTCAATGTCTTCACCAGCACGTGTGAAGAGAGATTACACGCATAACCCCACACAGTAAGTACACCCACAGACGGGAGCATTTGTGGGTTCCAAACACTTGTTCCGTATTTAACAAGAGTGTTTTATTAAGATGGAGAGTGAGGGAGACAGGGAGCTGAGTGGATGATTGATAGGTAGATGATTCTCAGTCAGACAGGCAGATAGACAGGCAAGGAGGTAGATAGGTAGATGGATGAATAGATTAGGCAAGCATACAGAGAGACACGTAAACACATAAACTCACACAAGTACACACATACACATACACAATATAATTATATATATTATATATATATAATATATATATATATATATATATATATATATATATATATATATATATATATATATATATATATAATATATATATTATTATATATATATATATATATATGTATATATATATGTTATATATATTTGTGTGTGTGTGTGTGTGAGGATGAAATAAGAAAGCGTAAAACCACAAAAAAGTAAGAAATAAAGAAACAAAAGATTCATATATCTACTACTATTTTTCCTTGATCTCTATCTATCTATCTATCTATGTATTATCTGTCCCTTTCTTTTCTCCCTTCCTCACCCTTTCTCTCCTCCAACCTTTTCTACACTCTCTCTTTCCTTCCTCCTCCACCCTCCCTGTCCCCCTGTCCTTCTCTCTCCTCTCCTCCCTCTTCCTCTCTCCCTCCCTTCCCTTCTCCTCAGTCTTTTCCTCCCTCTCTCTCTTCCTTCCCCTCCTTCCTCTCTCCTTTCTTCCCTCCCTCCCCTCTTCTCTCCCTTTCTTCCCTCCTCCTTCTCTCTCTCTCTCTGCTTCCTTCTCCTCTCTTTCTCTCTTCCCACCTTCCCCTCTCCCTCTCCTCTTCCTTCCCTCTCCTCTCCTTCGCTCCCTCCCCTTCTCCTCCTCTCCACTCTCCCTTCCTCTCTCCCCTTCCCTCGCCCTCCTCCTCTCTCCCTCCCTCTCTCCCTCTCCCTCCCTCCCCCCTCCCTCCCTCTCCCTCTCCCTTCCCTCTCCCTCCTCTCTCCTCGTCCTTCCCTCTCACTTTTCTTTCCTCCCTCAGTCCCTTCCTCCTTCCCTCCTTCCCTCTCCCCCCTTATCCTCTTCCCTCCCTCTCTCCCTCTCCTCCCTCTCTCCCTCTCCTCCCTTCGAATCGACATAACAAAGAGACATGAAGTGGTCGTCACTTACTCTGCTTGTATCAACCCCAGCATCTTATCAATTTCTTCAATCGGCAGCTCAAGTCGCCAATAATCCTTAAGAAAAGAGAAGCGAAGTTAAAGGAGAGAGACAGTAAGCTAAGGAAAGCGAGAGAGCGAGATAAGAGAGATTAACGATAGCACGACATACGATCCATTGTAACGGCTTGTGGCTTCCATTAAGGATACTGATCTGAAGGCACGCTTTCGGACGAGTTCGGTGCTTAGGTTGAATTTTGATTTTTAATCGCCTAAGGATATATATATATATATATATATATATATATATATATATATATATATATATATATATATATATATATATATATATGTATGTACACACACACACATACACACACACATATGTATATATATACATATATATATATATATATATATATATATATATATATATATATATATATATATATATATATATATATATATATATATGTATATATGTGTGTGTGTGTGTTGTGTTGTGTGTGTGTGTGTGTGTGTGTGTGTGTGTGTGTGTGTGTGTGTGTTTTTTTTTTTATACAGTATATATAGGTTCCAAGCGAGTCGATGACCGTTAAAAAACATTTTTTATTTGAAGATATTTATACCAAAATTTTAGAGAGATAACGAACGCTAAACTTGACTTAATAAAAGAATTTACGAAAGATAATGAAAGATGCGGTATTAATATGTATATTAGAATGTTGGATTATCGTTGTGATCATGAAATGGTATTGGTGATGATCATAATTATAATATGGATGATGATGATATTGATGATAATAGAAATAATAATGGTGATGATATTGATGATGCTGATAATGATGATAATCATTCTGGTGATAATAACGGTAATGATGAATACAATATTACAGGAGTAATGATAGCAATAATGATGATGAGTGTTGATAATGATAACAACAACAACAATACTAATGATAATGATTATGATAATGATATTAATAAAATAAATAATGTAATAATCATGAATAATGATAATGATAATGACAATAATATTGATGATTATAATGATAATGATAATGATGATAATAACGATGATATATATATAATATGATAGAATAATAATTATAAGATAAAATGATAAAATAACATCAGTTATAAAATGACAATAATATGAGTATATGACAATAATGACAAAAATAGTTATAAAATGACAATAACAATGATAAAAAAATAGTTATAAATGTTATAAAATGACAATACTGACAAAATTAGTTATAAAAAGACAATAATGACAAAATTAGTTATAAAATGACTATAATGACAAATGGTAACAATAACAATGAACAACAATGAACAAGCAAATCTTGCTTCTAAACACTTCATAATAAAGAAATAAAGCTAAAACCTCACCCTCTAAAACAACAAACAACACTGCCAACACAATCAACACAGGCATCGACCCTTACCCCCCTGTGTGACACTTAATTCACTCACCTGTCACAGCTGTCACCCGTGCCACACCTGTCATGCGTCATTGCAGGTACCATGGAGACGAAACCTGGTGGGTTGCCTAGTGGGATTTTGCCAGAGATTATAGATTGGGGATGCTGGTTATTGTTTTTTTTTTTTTTTTTTCTTTCTCTGATTGAGGGAGAGAGAGGTGGAGGAGGGAGTGGAAGAGGGAGAGGAAGGGAGAGAGAGAGAGAGAGAGAGAGAGAGAGAGAGAGAGAGAGAGAGAGAGAGAGAGAGAGAGAGAGAGAGAGAGAGAGAGAGAGAGAGAGAGAGAGAGAGAAGAGAGAGAGAAGAGAGAGAAGAGAGAAAGAGAAAGAGAGAGAGAGAGAGAGAGAGAGAGAGAGAGAGAGAGAGAGAGAGAGAGAGAGAGAGAGAGAGAGAGAGAGAGAGAGAGAGAGAGAGAGAGAGAGAGAGAGAGAGAGAGAGAGAGAGAGAAAGAGAGGGAGAGAGAGAGAGACAGAGAGAGAGAGAGAGAGAGAGAGAGAGAGAGAGAGAGAGAGAGAGAGAGAGAGAGAGAGGAGAGAGAGGGAGACAGGGATAGACAGAGAGGGAGAGAATTGAAGAGGTTGACTGAGAGAAGAAGAGCGAGAGAAAGTAAAAGCCAAATAAAAGACAAATACAGACAGATAAATGATGCAAAGAAAGGGTAATCAAGAACAAGGAGTAAAAAGAATAAGAAGAAGAACAAAAAGATTTCCACTCGTAATTCTATAGATCAGAAAAAAAGGGAAACAAAGGAAAAAGAGAGAAAAAAAATTATGCTTATTAAGCTTAACTCCCCCCCCCCTCCTCTCCCCTCACCCCTTCCTATCCTCCTCCCTTTTTCTTCCTCCTTTCTTAAATCCCTTCTCAGCACCCCCCCCCTCCACTGACACCCATACCCTTTTCTCTCCCTCTCTCTCATCCCTCTCTTCCCACGTCTTCTCCCTCTCTTTCTTTCTCCATTCCCCTTCCTCTATCTCTTATCGTCCTTGTATCTCTTCCCTTCTCCTTTCTCTCTTCCTCTCTTTTCTCCTTCATGTTCATCCTAACTCTCTAGTTCCTCATTTCTTCTTTATTACCCTCTCATTTCCCCCTCTTATCCCTTTCTTATCACTCATCTATCCCCATTTCCCCTTCCTCCTTTTCAACTCTTCCCATCTCTCCTTGTTCCTCTTTCACTTCATCCCTCTCCCCTTTCCCTCCTCCCCTGTCGTTCCTCTCTCACGCCATTTCTCCCTTTCCCCTTTCCCTTCTCTTTTCTCCTCCCCTCCTCACCCCCTCCTCTCCCTCCTTCCCCTCATCTCCCCATCCCCCTCTCTACCCTATCATTTCCCCCTTTCCCCTCCCCTCCCCTTTCACTCCTCCCCTCTCCTCCTTTTAAGATACCCCCCTCCTTCCCCTCCCCTCCCCCCTCCCCCCTCCTCCCTTCCTCCCTTCCCCCTCCTCCCCCTCCTTCCCCTCCTCCCTTCCCCTCATCCCCCTCCCCTCCCTCCTTTTAAGATACACAAACCCCTCCCTTCCCCTCCTCCCCCTTCCCTTCTCCTCCTCCCCCTCCTCCCCCTCCTCCTTCCCCTCCTCCCTCCTCCCCCCTCCCCCCCCCCTTCCCCCACCAACTCCCCGCAAAAGGTCATCCTAAGAGAAGGAAGAAAAAAGGTCAGAGGAGAAGAAACCGCAAAGGTCAAGACGAGGAATGGAAGACAAGTTTATCTCGCGATAGCCTTAAGGAAGGGAAGGAAGGGAGGCGAGAAGGAAGAAGGAGGAGATGAGAAGAAGGAAGGAAATGGAAGAAGGAAGGGAGACGAGAAGGAAGAAGGAAATGGAAGTAGGAGGAGATGAGAAGAAGGAAGGAAATGGAAGAAGGAGGAGGCGAGAAGGAAGGGAGACGAGAAGAAAGAAGGAAATGGAAGAAGGAAGGGAGACGAGAAGGAAGAAGGAAATGGAAGTAGGAGGAGACGAAAAGGAAGAAGGAAATGGAAGAAAGGGAGACGAGAAGGAAGAAGGAAATGGAAAAAGGAGGAGGCGAGAAGAAAGAAGGAAATGGAAGAAGGAGGAGACGAAAAGGAAGAAGGAAATGGAAGAAGGAAGGGAGACGAGAAGGAAGAAGGAAATGGAAGAAGGAAGGGAGACGAGAAGAAAGAGGGAAATGGAAGAAAGGGAGACGAAAAGAAAGAAGGAAATGGAAGAAGGAGGAGACGAGAAGGAAGACGGAAATGGAAGAAGGAGGAGATGAATAGGAAGAAGGAAATGGAAGAAGGAAGGGAGACGAGAAGAAGGAAGGAAATGGAAGAAGGAAGGGAGACGAGAAGAAGGAAGGAAATGGAAGAAGGAAGTGAGACGAGAAGAAGGAAGGAAATGGTAGAAGGAGGAGACGAGAAGAAAGAAGGAAAGGAAGAAGGAGGAGGCGAGAAGAAAGAAGGAAATGGAAGATGAAAAGAGGAGACGAAAAGGAAGAAGGAAATGGAAGAAGGAGACGAGAAGGAAAAAGCAAATGAAAGAAGGAGGAGGCGAAGAAGATGATGAGGAAGATGGTGATGATGAGGAGGAAAAGAAGGAGAAGATAAAGATGACGATGATGAAAAAGAAGACAAAAGATGAGGATGTCGAAGAAGTCGAAGAGAAAATGGAAGAGACGAAGAAACAGAAGAAGAAAAGGGCAAATAAAGAGAAGTAAGAAAACAAGAAAAAATATATACTCCGAAATAAAGAAAAAGTAAAAAAAAAAAAAAAACAAGCTATAAATAATAAAAGAAAAAGAGAAACAAGAAGACACAGAACAACAGAAAGAATCCTAAAAAGAGAGATAAAGGGGCGTGAATAGAAAAAAAAACGAGAAACAAAATAAAAAGCGAGAAGGAGAGGAGAATAAAATAAAGAATCCTAAAGAGAGAGATAAAGGGGCGTGGATAGAAAAAAAACGAGAAACGAAATAAGAAGAGGAGAAGAGGAGAATAAAATAAAGAAACCTAAAAAGAGAGATAAAGGGGCGTGGGTAAAAAAAAAAAACGAGAAACGAAACAAAAAGCGAGAAGGAGAGGAGAATAAAAGAAAGAATCATAAAAAGAGAGATAAAGGGGCGTGGATAGAAAAAAACGAGAAACGAAATAAGAATAGGAGAAGAGGAGAATAAAATAAAGGATCCCAAAAAGAGAGATAAAGGGGCGTGGATAGAAAAAAAACGAGAAACAAAATAAAAAGCGAGAAGAAGAGGAGAATGAAATAAAGAAACCTAAAGAGAGAGATAAAGGGGCGTGGATAGAAAAAAAAATGAAAAACGAGAAAAAAATAAAAGCGAGAAGGAGAGAGGCCGCGATGTACCATAAGAGAAGTGGGCCGGGGCGGGCAGATGGGCGGAGTGCTCGGGTATGGTAATGGGCGGAAGGCGGTGGTGGAGGTGGACAGTGATGGGTGGGGAGGAGGGGAGGTGGGGGAGGGGGACAGGAGAGGAGGGGGGAGGAGGGAGAACGGGGGAAGGGGGAGGAGGGGAGGGGGAGGGGGGTAGGGGAGAACAGGGAGGGGGAGGGGGGTAGAGGAGAACGGGGAGGATGGAGGGAGGGATGGTGTGGAGGGAAGGGGAGGGAGAAGAGGAAGGAGATGGATAGGAGGAGGGGAAGGGGGCAGAGGGAGAATGGGGGAGGGGGAGGGATGAGGAGAATAGGGAGGAAGGAGACGGAGGAGGAGGGGGATGAAGAGTGGTAAGGAATACGAAAGATGAGGAGGTGGAAACGGAGGAGGGGAAGAGAGAGGGAGAAAAAGGAAGGGAAGGGAGAGATAAGGAAGAGGAGGGGAAGGGAGAGGAAAGAGGAGGATATAGAAAAACGATAAGGGAGATGGGACAGGAGGGATAAAGAAGAGAAAAAGGGAGAAGAGGGAGGGATAAAGAGGAGGCGAAGGAAGCGAGAAGAGGAGGGGGATGAGGAGCAGTGGAGGGGGAGGGAGAAGGAGGAGGCTGGGAGGGAGAAAATATGGACACTGAAGGGTAGGGGCGAGAAGGTAGGGGGGGAGGAGGGGGGGTGTGAGGATAGGAGAAGAGAGTTGAGAGGAAGAGGAGAGGAGAAGAGAGGAAAAATGAATAGAAAGGAGGAGAAAAGAGGGAAGGAGAGGAGGGTTAGGAGGTGGAGAGAGAAGAAGAAAGGGAAAGTTCAGAGGAGAGGAGAGGAGGAAAGAGGAAGCGAGAGGAGGAGAAAGAGGGAGGAGAGGAGGGTTAGGAGGTGGGGAAGAAGGAAGAGAAGAGTAGGAGAGGAGAAGGAGAAGATGAATAGAAGGAGGAGAAAGAGGGATTAGGAAAGAGTTGAGAGGAGGAGAGGAGAGGAAGAGGAGAGAGAAGAGGAGGAGAGAAGAGGGAAGGAGAGGAAGGAGTGGTAGAAAGAGACGAAAGAGGAGGAAGAAGAAAGAGAATGAACAGGGGAATAGAGAAAGAAAAGGAAGGGCGAGAAGATGGGTTAATAACTAATCAGAAAGAAGATGAGCGATAAGAAGGGGGAGACAAGAAACAGAAGAAAAACAAAGATTGGGAGGATTAAAGCAGGAACAAGGAATACGGAAAAAAAGGTAATAGAAAAATGGAAACAGAAAATTGGAGTTGTGGAAGAAACGAAAAGATTAGAAAGAAGGAAGATAAAATAGGAAGAATGAAGGAAATAGAGAGATAAAAAGAAATAGAGAGATAGAGAATTGACAGAGAGGGAAGAAGGAATATTGAGGAGGAGAAAGAAGGAGTAAAGAAGAGAGACGAAAGAGACGAAAAAATTAGAAAGAAAGGAGGTAAAATAGAAGGAAGGAAAGAAATAGAGATAGAGAATAAACAGAGAGAGAAGAAGGAAAAATGAGGAGAGAAAGAGGGAGTAAAGAAGAACAAAAAAATAGAAGGAAGATAGGAGGAAGGACCGGAAGAAGGTAAAAGGAAAGGGAGATAAGAAAGACAGAGAGAAACAAGCCCGTAATAATGATATATTGCGGGAATGGAAGATAAGAAAAGTAAAGACAAAGAGTAAAAAGAATGAGAAAGGAAATGCGAAAGGAGAGGAAGAATGACAAAGATAAAGAGATGAATACTAAGAAAATAGATAAAGAAAAATATGACAGAGAGGAGAAGGAATAATGATCATTATCATTAGTATTAATTTGTAATGACTTTGACAATTATTAAGGTTTTATTATCCTCATTAGTAAGTGATATGATGTCATCTTTAATGTAAATTCAAAATTGTTATTAAGGTNAGAGAGGAGAAAGATGAGAGAGAGGAGCATACGAGAGAGGGAGGAAAATGAAAGAGAGGGGGAGGGGAGAGCAGGAGAAAGAGATTTGGGTGGAGAGGAGCTCTTGGAGGAGAGAGAGAGAGAGAGAGAGAGAGAAAGAGAGAGAGACAGAGAGAAGAGATGAGAGAGAGAGAGGACAGAGGAGAGACTGAAGACACATTGTTTTTTCCGAGATGAGAGAGAGAGAGATCGAAGAGAGAGAGAGAGATGGAGAGAGAGAGAGAGAGAGAGAGAGAGAGAGGAGAGAGAGAGAGAGAGAGAGAGAGAGAGAGAGAGAGAGAGAAGAGAGAGAGAGAGAGAGAGAGAGAGAGAGAGAGAGAGAGAGAGAGAGGAGAGGAGAGAGAGAGGAGAGAGAGAGAGAGAGAGAGAGAGAGAGAGAGAGAGAGAGAGAGAGACGAGAGAGAGAGAGAGAGAGAGAGAGAGAGAGAGAGAGAGAGAGAGAGAGGGAGAATGAAAAGGTTGACTGAGAGAAGAGCGAGAGAAAGTAAAGCCAAATAAAGACAAATACAGACAGATAAATGATGCAAAGAAAGGGTAATCAAGAACAAGGAGGAGTAAAAAGAATAAGAAGAAACAAAAGATTTCCACTCGTAATTCTATAGATCAGAAAAAAAAAAGGAAAGAAATAAAGGAAAAAGAGAGAGAAAAAAAAAATTATGCTTATTAAGCTTAACTCCCCCCCCCCTCCTCTCCCCTCACCCCTTCCTATCCTCCTCCCTTTTTCTTCCTCCTTTCTTAAATCCCTTCTCAGCACCCCCCCCCTCCACTGACACCCATACCCTTTTTCTCTCCCTCTCTCATCCCTCTCTTCCCCACGTCTCTCTCCCTCTCTTTCTTTGTCTCCATTTCCCCTTCCTCTATCTCTTATCGTCCTTGTATCTCTTCCCTTCTTCCTTCTTCTCTTCTCTCTTCCTCTTTCTTGTTCACATCCTACTCTCTCGTTCTCATTCCTTCCTTATTACCCTCTCATTTCCCCCTCCCTTTTTCCACGCATTTTCCTTTTTCCCCCCTCTTACCCTATCATTTCTCCCCTTTCCCCTCCCTCCCCTTTCACTTTCCCTCTCTTTTAAGATACACCCCCTCTCCCCCTCTCCCTCCCTCCCCCTCCTCCCTCCCCTCCTCCCCTTCCTCCCTTCCCCTCCTCCCTTCCTCCCTTCCCCTCCCCTCCTCCCCTTCCCCTTCCCCTTCCTCCCCCCCCCCCTTCCCCTCCTCCCTTCCCTCCTTCCCTCCCCCTTCCTCTCTCCCCCCTCCCCCTCCCCCTCCTCCCCTTCCTCCCTTCCTCCTCTCCCCTCCTCCCTTCCCCTCCTCCTCCCCCCTCCTCCCTTCCCCTCCTCCCCCCCCCTTCCCCCACCAACTCCCCGCAAAAGGTCATCCTAAGAGAAGGAAGAAAAAGGTCAGAGGAGAAGAAACCGCAAAGGTCAAGACGAGGAATGGAAGACAAGTTTATCTCGCGATAGCCTTAAGGAAGGGAAGGAAGGGAGGCGAAGAGGAAGAAGGAAATGAAAGAAGAAAGGGAGGAGGCGAGGAAGAGAAGAAGGAAATGGAAGAAGGAAGGGAGACGAGAAGAGGAAGGAATGAAGAAATGGAAGAAGGAGGAGACGAGAAGGAAGAAGGAAATGGAAGAAGGAAAGGGAGACAAGAAGAAAGAAGAAATGGAGAAGGAGGAGATGAGAAGAAGGAAAGGAAGTGGAAGAAGGAGGAGGCGAAGAAGATGATGAGGAAGATGGTGATGATGAGGAGGAACGAAGGAGAAGATAAAGATGACGATGATGAAAAGAAGGACGAAAGATGAAGATGTCGAAGAAGTCGAAGAGAAAATGAAGAAGAACGAAGAAACAGAAGAAGAAAAGGCAAATAAAGAGAAGAAATAGAAAAACAAAAAAAATATTACTCGAAATAAAGAAAAAGTAAAAAAAAAAAAACAAGCTATAAATAATAAAAGAAAAAGAGAAACAAGAAGACACAGAACAACAGAAAGAATCCTAAAAAGAGAGATAAAGGGGCGTGGATAGAAAAAAAAAACGAGAAACAAAATAAAAAGCGAGAAGAAGAGAATAAAATAAAGAATCAAAAAGAGAGATAAAGGGGCGTGGATAGAAAAAACGAAAACGAAATAAGAAAGGAGAAGAGGAGAATAAAATAAAGAAACCTAAAAAGAGAGATAAAGGGCGTGGGTAAAAAAAAAACGAGAAACGAAATAAAAAGCGAGAAGGAGAGGAGAATAAAAGAAAGAATCCTTAAAAAGAGAGATAAAGGGGCGTGGATAGAAAAAAAAAAAAAACGAGAAACAAAATAAAAAGCGAGAAGAAGAGGAGAATGAAATAAAGAAACCTAAAGAGAGAGATAAAGGGGCGTGGATAGAAAAAAAAATGAAAAAACGAGAAACAAAATAAAAAGCGAGAAGGAGAGAGGCCGCGATGTACCATAAGAGAAGTGGGCGGGGGCGGGCAGATGGGCGGAGTGCTCGGGTATGGTAATGGGCGGAAGGCGGTGGTGGAGGTGGACAGTGATGGGTGGGGGAGGAGGGGAGGTGGGGGGGATGGAGAGGAGGGGGAGGAGGGAGGAAGGGGGAGGGGGGAGGGGAGAACGGGGAGGGGAAGGGAGAGGGGGTAGAGGGAGAACGGGGAGGAGGGGAGGGTAGGAGGAGGGAAAGGGGAAGAACGGGGGAGGGAGGGAGGGATGGTGTGGAGGGAAGGGGAGGAGAGAACGAGGAAAGGAGATGGATAAGGAGGAGGGGAAGGGGGCAGAGGGAGAATGGGGAGGGGGAGGGGAGGATGAGGAGAATAGGGAGGAGGGAGACGGAGGAGGAGGAGGATGGAAGAGTGGTAAGGAATACGAGAAGATGAGGAGGGGTGGAAACGGAGGAGGGGAGAGAGAGGGAGAAAAAGGAAGGGAAGGGGAGAGATAAGGAAGAGGAGGGGAAGGGAGAGGAAAGAGGAGGGATATAGAAAACGATAAGGGAGATGGGACAGGAGGGATAAAGAAGAGAAAAAGGGAGAAGAGGGAGGGATAAAGAGGAGGCGAAGGAAGCGAGGAAGAGGAGGGGGATGAGGAGCAGTGGAGGGGGAGGGAGGAGGAGGAGGATGGGGAGGGAGAAAAATATGGACACTGAAGGGGGGGCGAGAAGGTAGGGGGGAGAGGAGGAGGGGGATGCGAGGATAGGAGAAGAGTTGAGAGGAGAGGAGAGGAGAGGAAAGAGGAAGCGAGAGGAGGAGAAAAGAGGGAAGGAGAGGAGGGTTAGGAGGTGGAGAGAGAAGAAGAAGGAGAAGAGTTGAGAGGAAAGGAGAGGAGAGGAAAGAGGAAGAGAGAGAGGAGGAGAAGAGGAAGGAGAGGGGAGTTAGGAGTGGAGAAAAAAGAAGAGAGAAAGGAAGGGAGGAGAAAGAGGAAAGAGGAGGAAGAAGGAGAGAAGAGAGAGAGGAGAGGAAAGGGAAGAGGAAGAGAGAGGAGGAGAGAAAGGGAATTGAGGAGAAGAGAAGAAAGAAGGAAGAAGAAAGAGAATGAAAGGGGAACAGAGAAAGAAAATTAAAGGGGGGATAATGAAGAGAAGATGGGCGATAAGGAAGGTGGAGACAAGAAACAGAAGAAAAACAAAGATTGTGAGGATTAAAGCAGGAAGAAGGAATACGGAAAAAAGGTAATAGAAAAATGGAAACAGAAAATTGGAGTTGTGGAAGAGACGAAAGGATTAGAAAGAAGATGATAAAATAGGAAGAATGAAGTAGATAGAGAGATAAAAAGAAATAGAGAGATAGAGAATTGACAGAGAGGGAAGAAGGAATATTGAGGAGGAGAAAGAAGAAGCAAAGAAGAGGGCAGAAAGGACGAAAAGATTAGAAAGAAAGGAGATAGAATAGGAAGAAGGAAAGAAATAGAGATAGAGAATAAACAAAGAGAGAAGAAGGAAAATTGAGGAGAGAAAGGAGCAAAGAAGAGCAAAAAGAAAAAAAAAATAGAAGGAAGATAGGAGGAAGGACCGGAAGAAGGTAAAAGGAAAGGGAGATAAGAAAGACAGAGAGAAACAAGCCCGTAATAATGATATATTGCGGGAATGGAAGATAAGAAAAGTAAAGACAAAGAGTAAAAAGAATGAGAAAGGAAATGCGAAAGGAGAGGAAAAATGAAAAAGATAAAGAGATGAATACTAAGAAAATAGATAAAGAAAAATATGACAGAGAGGAGAAGGAATAAGGATCATTATCATTAGTATTAATTTGTAATGACTTTGACAATTATTAAGGTTTTATTATCCTCATTAGTAAGTGATATGATGTCATCTTTAATGTAAATTCAAAATTGTCACTATCACCTTCATTATAATTATTAAGTTGTTATAACCACTTTTATGATAAGCATTAAGTTGTTATAACCACCTTTATAATAAGCATTAAGTTGTTATAACCACTTTTATAATAAGCATTCGTTGCTATTATTATCTTTATCATAAGTATTAAGTTGTAATTACCTGAACTATAAGTAATAACTTGTTATGGTATCAAATCATCAGCTTTAAGATAAGTATTAAATTGTTACCATAATTATGACAAACCTCAATTCGTCAATATTTTCATTATTATTTAGGAGATATTATACCCATAACATAATTGCTATAACCTTACTCTACATTCGCTATCATTAGAAATTCCATAACAATTGCAGAAGGTTATTAATCATTACCAATGTAGTTATTATTTCTATTTCTTTACTATCATCATCATCGTGGACACCATTGCTGAAGCTGTTACTGTTATCATCATTTCATACACCATCAATGTTGAAAAGGTATGAATGAGAACGGATATCTTCACGATACAAGAGATGTATTTGACCGGTTTCGATTATATATCTTCATCAGAAATACATGTATTCCTGATGAAGACGTAATCGAAACCGGTCAAATACATCTCTTGTATTGTGAAGATATCCAACCTCATTCATACCTTTTCTACATTTGTCAACATGGATACGGTTCAACCATCAATATTATTCTTGTTATTTTCATATGAATTGTGTCTTAGTTGGAAAACACATAAAACTGTACCCCAAGCTTAATTTGTTTCGGAAAATGCAATTATCCGTAACACATTATTATATATACAGACATTTTTTTTCTTTGTAAAGGGTAAAAGGAAGATATATAAATTTTGTAATAGTGTACACGTGTTGTGATATATATTTTTTCTGATAAAAAACAGCTGTGTTTCATAAATTTCGCAGTTCTATGTCTCTGTCTGTCTGTCTGTCTCTTCCTCTCTTTCTCTCTCTCTCTCTCTCTCGCTCTCTCTGTGTCTCTCTCTCTGTCTCTCTTCCTGATAGCTTCTCTCTCTCTCTCTCTCTCTATCTCTCTGTACCCCCTTCTCTTCCTCTATCTCTCCCTCTCCCTCTCTCTGTCTACCCCCTCCCCCTCCTCTCTCTCTCTCCTCTCTCTCTCTCTCTCTCTCTCTCTCTCTCTCTCTCTCTCTCTCTCTCTCTCTCTCTCTCTCTCTCTCTCTCTCTCTCTCTCTCTGTCTGTCTACCCCCTCCCCCCTCTCTCTCTCTCTCTCTCTCTCTCTCTTTCTCTCTCTCTCTCACACACACACACATGCCATTTCACATTTTCAGAATAACATATATGTTGTATTACATTTTTTGACTTTTTGACCTCCAAGAAGTTTGTACTTCTTGCTGAAGTATTATCATAAAAATGTACATATATGATATAATGATTAATCGTATTCATGCATCTATCCCATTCATACAATCATTTACACCTTTTCCAGTTCTATATTTATCCCTGTATCTATATACCTAACTTTCTTCCTTTTCTTAATAACTATATATACTTTTTTTATTCAGGTGTGTTGAGGAACGTCAGTAAAGTTCATTTTTTAGACTTTTATTATCACTGAAATATTTCTCATTATCAGTTTTTCTTTTATACGTATTTTTTACAGTTACGTATCAACCTACATGGTTAAGTTGTACAGTGTTATGAATTGTATATGAAGATATGTTGTTGTTGTCATTATGATTGTTGTCACTTTCATTGTTATCATTATTATTATTATTATTGTTTTCTTTTTCTGTTTTATTTATCATCATCATTATCATTGCTTTCGTTATCATTATCCTTATTGTTATCATCATTACTACTATACTATCATCATTATCATTTTCATTATGATTATGAATATTATTGTTATCATTAACATTATCATTATTCATCATCACTATCATCATGGCATCTATCATCATTTTCATGATCATTATTGTTCTTAAAATTCTTGTCATTATTATAATCATTATTATTATTAATATTATCCTTATTAACATTATTATAGTTATTACTATTATTATTATCATTGCCATTATTACTATTATTATTATCATTGCCATTATTACTATTATCATCATGATCATCATCATCATTCTCACTACTACTACCACCAATCTTGCAATTATCATTATCATCAATATTACGACCGTCGATAATAATTGATTTATCTGTTATCTTTACCCTCCTCCTTCTCACCATCATCACACACACAACACATACATAGATCTACATCAACTTAGTCTTAGAATAATACTTAGAATAAAATACAGCAATAGATGTAACAGCAAAAAGGACGTCAAAGCCAGCGTGGCTGATAACACATGTTCAGCTGATAAGGTGACTTGCACATCTCAGCAGGTGGCGATGGTGCCGATACGAGTACGGCAGCAGAGGAAAGAAACGAAAGATTACTGTATGAGTACGGCAGCAGAGGAAAGAAACGAAAGATTACTGTATGAGTACGGCAGCAGAGGAAAGAAACGAAAGATTACTGTACGAGTACGGCGGCAGAGGAAAGAAACGAAAGACTGTACGAGTACGGCAGCAGAGGAAAAGAAACGAAAGATTACTTTATGAGTACGGCAGCAGAGGAAAGAAACGAAAGATTACTGTATGTGATACTGTATGAGTACGGCAGCAGAGGAAAGAAACGAAAGATTACTGTATGAGTAGGCAGAGAGGAAAGAAACGAAAGATTACTGTATGAGTACGGCAGCAGAGGAAAGAAACGAAAGATTACTGAGTACGGCAGCAGAGGAAAGAAACGAAAGGTACGAGTACGCAGCAGAGGAAAGAAACGAAAGATTACTGTATGAGTACGGCAGCAGAGGAAAGAAACGAAAGATTACTGTACGAGTACGGCAGCAGAGGTTACGGCTGGAGGAAAGAAACGGAGGTTAGAGTATGACGAAAGTAGTTACGCTTATTAAATGAGAACAGTTTTTTTCTCCTTCTTATGTCTCCTTTTATTTATCTATCTATTATTATTATTTTCATTTTATTTATTTATTTATTATTTATTTACTTTTTTTTGGGGGGGGGGAGGGGGGATTGGCGTCGGGATGTAAAGCCATTAAAAAAAAAGAAAAAAAAATAGACTCGTCATTTCGATCAGCTGTTGTGCAGAATCATTGATTTATTATGTATTGTTGATATAAATGCAGGTGCAACTGACGTCATATGGCTAATCTTACACCTGTTTTACATCAAAAATACAATACGATGTTTAAACCTATTTGAGGTTTCGATAGTTATTATAAAGGCAGACAGAACACTGTTTCTTTTCAATTATACCATCTTATTTCTTTTTTTTTTCTAAATAACCCTCGCAATTCCGGACTGATTCTGAAAGGATTCTGACAAAAAATGATTAAGTAATTTAGTTTTTCCCCCTTTTTAGCATTTGCCTTGAAAAAAAAATCTGCTTGATTTTTTTTCTCTCTCTCCCAAGTCCCTCTATCTCTTCTTGAAAATCAGAATAAATAGATTTTGTTCTTTATTCTCTTTGATGAAGCGAAACTAATTGCTACACCGTTTAATCCTTTGTTTGGTAAGTGAGATGCTCTCTCTCTCTCTCTCTTTCTCTCTCTCTCTCTTTTGTCTTTCTCTCTCTCTTTCTCTCTCCCTATTTGTCTTTCTCTCTCTCTTTCTCTTTTCTTTCTCTGTCTCTCTCTCTCTCTCTCTCTCTTCTTCTCTCTCTCTCTCTCTCTCTCTCTCTCTCTCTCTCTCTCTCTCTCTCTCTCTCTCTCTCTCTCTCCTCTCTCTCTTTCTCTCTCTCTCTCTTCTCTTCTCTCTCTTTCTCTCTCCCTTTCTCTCTCTCTCTCTCTCTCTCTCTCTCTCTCTCTCTCTCTCTCTCTCTCTCTCTCTCTCTCTCTCTCTCTCTCTCTCTCTCTCTCTCTCTCTCTCTCTCTCTCTCTCTCTCTCTCTCTCCCTCCACCATTCGCATTCGCCAAAAACAAGAACAAGAAGACTCGAAAGCTAGTGTGAATCCCCAAATTGAATCGACAATTTTGTCTAAGCAATCTACGCAAGTCAAACGCAGAACTTGCATTCCGGAGACGCCCCAAATGCAAGCTGGTTGGGTCCAATATTGCAATTTAAGACGATAATTTTGGCTGTTTTTTTTGCAAGGTGATTGGGAGAGAGAGGGAGTGAGAGGGGATTAGGAGGAGGGGTGGGGGGGGGGGTATAGAGGGAGGGAGGATAGGATGGTGAAATGTAGGTAGGTAGATGGATAGATAGAGGTTGAGATAGATATGTATAGGTAGATGAGTAGATAGATCGGTTGATAGATTGATAAACAGAGAGAAAGGGATTTGAGAAATATATTAATAAATAAATAGGAATTTTGATATAGCTAAAGTGCATGGAAGAGAGAGAAAAAAAAATATTTAGACAAACTGAAGAATAGATTTACCACTTTCTACGTTACAAAAAATAAAAATAAAAAAAATAAAAATAAATAAAAAAACGAAAATATTTATTTATTGATTTTTGGCAATTTCGTGTTCAACTTCCATTACACTGTTTGAGAAATTTTATTTACTTTTTACATTACTCTTGTTAATGTTGTTTACCTAATTTTTGCAGCCCTTTTCTGATATCCTTTCTGTTATTGATATTTCGGTTATTTACGGCTCTTAGTGATGTTTATCTGTTTACCGAACATATATCGTGTCTCGTATATTATTTCCTTCATTGAACACTGCATATTATAGATAGTTAGATGATATCAATGATTTATAAAGTGAGGGAATATCTAGCACTATCTATTTCATTCGAAAATGATCACATGTGTATAAATGTTATTGAGATAATGTTTACATGAGGAAAGAAAAATTGATATGTGTATGTAAATGTTATTTGGAATACAAAATGAATCTATAATCAAAGATATATATATATATATATATATTATATTATATAATATATATATATATATATATATATATATATATATATATATATATATATATATATATATATATATATATATATATATATATATATATATATATATATATATATATTATAGATAGAGAGAGAGAGAGAGAGAGAGAGAGAGAGAGAGAGAGAGAGAGAGAGAGAGAGAGAGAGAGAGAGATCTGTTTAACTCACAATCCTCATTTTGTAGTATGAAATCTGTCTGTATTATTTGCTGTATGTATTTTACACGAGCATTTTACACCGAACATGTGCATAAATCAGCCATAAAAAAGGGAAAAGAAATGGAAGATAAAGGAATGAAGAACGAGAAAATAATCAAAATAAGGTTTGAGACATGGTGAAGAGGGGGAGAGGGAGAAGAAGGGAAAAAGGGGGAAAATAGCTGATGAAAGAACGAGAGAAAGATGCGAAAGACGAAGAAGAAGTAGGAGAATAATTAGAAGAAAAAAATGAAGAAAAGAAGAGGGAAGAGAAAGAGGAAAGGAAAGAAGAATAAGGAGACAAAAAGATGATAATGAGAGGGGTGAATGTAAACAAAACTAAGAAGAACAAGGAGACGACAACGGCAAAGAAAAAAAAAAGACGAAGAAAAACAACAAAAAACACAAACGGAAATAAGATATAAAAATATATATTTATATGTATATTTGTCTATCTATCTATCTACCTATCTATCTATCTATCTATCTATCTATCTATCTATCTATCTATCTATCTATCTATCTATATCTATCTATCTATCTATCTATCTATCTATCTACCTACCTACCTACCTCCCCCCTCCCTCCTTCCCTACCTACCTACCTACCTACCTACCTCCCTCCCTACCTACCTCCCTCCCTCCCTCCCCCCCATCCCTCCCTCCCTCCCTCCCTCCCTCCCTACCTACCTACCTACCTATCTATATAACAACAACAAACAAACAAACAAAAAAAGACAGCACACATCCCTACCTACCTGCCTATCTATCTATATAACAAAAACAAACAAACGAAAAAAAGACAACACACATCCCTACCTACCTACCTACCTACCTACCTACCTATCTATAAACAACAACAACAAAAACAAAAAAAGACAGCACACAGCAGCACACCCATCCAAGCCACGTGAGAGTAAACAATGCTTAAGGCGATTGCATGACGGCAGCCAAATGCAAGGCGCTCGGCAGACAGAAGACGGGACCAAATGAAAGGGTTGGCAGGTGAGATGCAGGGGGCGTGGGGCGGGGGTGGGGGGGAAGGAGGTGGGTGGGAGATGGGGTAGGAGGGGAAGGTGGGATGGTAGGGGTGGTAGGGGGGGAAGGGGAGGGGGATAGGGGAGGGGGGGAAGGTGGTGGGATGGGGGATGGGAGGAAGGTGGGCGGGGGTGGGATGGGGGGGAAGGATGGGAGGAGGATGGGGTAGGGGGAAGGAGGTGGTGGGGGATGTGGGAGAAGGTAGGGGGGAGGGGGGAGGAGAAAGGAAGTGGGTAGGGGATGGGGAAGGGGGGAAGGGGGTGGGGATGGAGGAAGGGGGGAAGGTGGGGGGAGGAAGGAGGTGGACGGGAGGCGGGGGGGGGAGAAAGGAGGTGGGAGGGGGAGGAGGTGGACAGGAGGGGGGGGTGGGGAAGAGGTGGTGATCTATGGGGGTGGGGAGGAGGTTGGTGAGGATGGAGGGGAGGAGGGGGAGAAGAGGTGGGATGTGGGGTGAGGATGAAGGAAGAGGTGGAGGTGGTAATATATAAGGATGGGGGAGGAGGTAGGAGGGTTGGGGAGAAAGGCAAACAAAAATGAGACATAAGAAAGAGGAGAATAAAGGCGGAATTACAGTGCACAGGTCGGCGGCTTCCGTGACAAAAAGGCTTATGATGAGGATGCGCGAATGTACGGGGAAGAGGGGGAGGGGGAGGGAAAGGGGGAGGGGAGAGAAGGGGAAGGGGGAAGAGAAAAGGGTAAAGGGGGAAGGAGGAGGGAGAAGAGGAGAAATTACAAAAGGGGGAAGGGGGTAGAGGGGAGGAAGAGGAGGATGAAGGGGAATTAGGAAATAGGGGAAAGGGGAAGGAGGAGAGGGAGGAAGAGGAGGAGAAATGGGGAAGGGTGTGGAGGGGAGGGAGAGGAGGAGGATAGGAGAGGGAGAAGCGAGGAAGGGGGCAGAGGGGTAATGGGGAATGGGGCGGGGGGAGGGAGAGGACGAGGAGGGGAAGGAGAAAGTGGAAAAGGGGAAGGCAAGATAAGGGATTAGGTAAGGTTAGGGGGAAGCCAAAGGGAAAGGGTGGAAGGAAGGGGGAGTGAGGGAGAGGAAGGGGAAGAAGGTAAAGTGGGGAAGGCGCAGGGGAGGGAGGCAGCGGGGAGAGGGGGGAAGTAAGGTAAGGGATTAGGCAAGTTTGGGAAAGCTGAAAGGAAAGGGTGGAGGAGAGAAGTCTTAAGAGAGGAGAGGGAGAGGGGGAGACGGGGAGAAGAGGGGAAAAGAGGGGAGGGAGAAAGGAAAAAAATCCGGAGTGGGGGGGGGGGGAAGCGGGACAAGGAGAGACGATGTAAGGGAGAAGGAAACCAGCGGAGAAGGAGAAGCAAGGGAAAGAAAAACAGGAAACAGAAAAAAGAGACAATAAAGAGAGAGATGAAGAAAAGATCCAGAGAGTAAGAAATGAGTGAATAAAAACCTAATAAGAAGAAAAATAAAGAAACAACAACAAAAAACGAAAAAAAACTAAAAAAAATAGAAAGAGAGAAAGAAACATAAACAAAGAAAAAAGAAACAGAAAGAGGTACAAAAACCAGAAAGCCCCCCTCCCCCCCCCCAAAAAAAAAAAAGCATAAAAAAGCCAAACAAAAATATAAAAAGCCAAACAGGTAAATCAAGCGAGCATTTAGTCCCCCTCCGACAGCCGAGTTACGAGAGACACGGTTATGAGTATCGAGTGACTCCCGCGGGAAAGATTATGAGTTGTGCCGACGTTTCCCAGCCCGCCTGTTGGCACTCGCGCGGCCGAGGTGTCAAAACACGCGCGGTAATTGATAATCATTTAAATCTTCCGGAGATCGAGAAGGGTATTTAAATGGCTCTAAATATTATGAGAAGAGATTTACTCCTGTCTTGCGTCAGGGATAAATATTTTTTTTCTCTTTTTCTTTTCCTTTTTTCGTGTGTGGGGAGTCGAGTGATTTACCTTCTTTGTTTTTGTTGTGGGTATAAACGAATTGAATGAATCATAAACGCGAGGATTGAGCACTTGAACAAAAGCCGATCTGGCTAAAAGGGATCCGAGACGGCATCGAAGAGGATCAGATCCGTTTTAGTGGGGGAAGCAGACGACCCGAACCCCTTCCTCCACCCTCTCCGTCCCTCGTGCGGATCGCGGGCCGTGCGACCAATAGCGCCCCGCCAACGGAGTCACCAGCCGACCGGTGCCAAAGAACGGAGCATTCTCGGATTAAGGCCCTTGGCAAAGGTGAATTTCTAGTGTGCTGCGGGCGCCCCAGGTAGAGATCTGAGTTTGAACAGGCTTCTGTGGATTCGGCGGTGCACCCTGATTAATGGGAGGCGAGGAGGTGGAGCAGGGGAGGTAAACACGGGCTGGGGAGGTCGCCTTGGCACGGCGTCGGGCTGCAGTCGACGCGAAAGCAGTAAAAGGGAAACGGTTTTTTTGTTGTTGGTACTTTGGCTCGCCTTTATTGTTCCTTCCTTCCTCTGATCCCTTTCGTCTCTTTCTTTGTCTTTCTTGCATTTCTTGCCTCTCTCTCTCTCTCTCTCTCTCTCTCTCTCTCTCTCTCTCTCTCTCTCTCTCTCTCTCTCTCTCTCTCCTCTCTCTCTCTCTCTCTCTCTCTCTCTCTCTCTCTCTCCATTTTATCTTATTTTATGTCTGGCTGTCTGGCTCTGGTAGTCTCTCTCTCTCTATCTCACTCTCTCTCTATTTTGTCTCCCTCTGTCATTCTATGCCTGGCTGGCTCTGATAGTCTCTCTCTCTCTTCCCTCTCCTCTCCTCTCTCTCTCTCTCTCTCTCTCTCCTCTCTCTCTCTCTCTCTCTCTCTCTCCCTCTCTCTCTCTCTCTCTCTCTCTCTCTCTTCTCTCCTTTTCTCTCTCCTCTCCCTTTCCTCCCTCCTTCCTCTCCCCTTCCTTCCTCCCCTCCCTTATTCCATCTCTCCTTCCCTTCTTCCCTCCCTTCATCCATCTCTTCCTTCCCTTCCTCCTCCTTCCCCTTCCCCTTCCCTTTCCTTCACCCCCTCCCCCCGCCCTCTTCCCTCCTCCTCCTCCCCTCCCTCCCCCTTTCCCCGTTTCCTTTCCTTCCCCCCTCCCGCCCTCCTCCTCCCCCCCTCCCTCCCCTCCCTCCTTTCCTCCCACTTCCTCCCCTTCTCTATCATTCACACTCTGGGAGACGAAGTAACACTATTCGCTCTTAAATTCTCATAACAGTGTTCTGTGGAGCTTTAAATGCCCTTTTTAATACAAGCTCTTTAAATACGAATAAAACGCGTAAGTGTATGACAAAAGTGGACGTAAACGAGGTAGTTTTAGACGTCAGCAAAATCTGCTTTTAATGACCCGAAAACAAGGGATTGCATGACCGCTTGACGGGACGCGAGCAAGCAAGCAGAGAGAGTGAGAGCGAAGGAAAATATTTTGATAAGGGTAATTGCGAGAGAATAAACGATAGGGTGAGATATGATTGTTTTAGAGGATGAGAGGAGGTGGGAAGTCAAGAGATGTGTTAAAATGGATGTCAATTGAAGATGGAAAGAAATATGATTCGTTAATGGAAATTCTTCGCTTAGGGAAATGTGTTATGTCGATTGGTTTTTTAAATATAGTTCATATATTTATCCCCTTTCTTCTTTTTCCTCTTATTATTTTCCTTCTTGCAATTACTATTGTATATTTGTAGTGTAAATATCACTATACATAAACTAGGTTTATTGGAACTATTACCAGTACTAACACTACTGTTTTTTTTTCCTTTTTTCCTTTTACTACTACTAATACTACGACTGATATTACTTTTAATATTACTACAACGACTACTACGCCTATTAGGGCTACTATTACTATTACTTCTAATACCACTACTGCTGATATTACTACTGGTCTCTCTCTCTCCCTTTCTCTCTCTCTCTTACTATCTCTCTCTTTCTCTCTCTCTCTCTCTCTCTCTCTCTCTCTCTCTCTCTCTCTCTCTCTCTCTCTCTCTCTCTCTCTCTCTCTCTCTCTCTCTCTCTCTCTTCTCTCTCTCTTTCCTCTCCTCCCTCCCTCCCTCCCTCCCTCCCTCCCTCCCCCTCCCTCCCTCCCTCCCTCCTCCCTCCCTCCTCCTCTCTCTCTCTCTCTCTCCCTCCCTCCCCTCCCTCCAACCTCCTTCCCTCCCTTCCCTCCCTTCCCCTCCCTCCCCTCCCCTCCCCTCCCCTCCCTCCCCTCCCTCTCCCCTCCCCTCCCCTCCCCTCTCCACCCCCCCCTCTCTCTCTCCTTCCGCCTATGGGCCACAGAGAGAAATTTTATGAATGAAAATGTACCGTGCAACTTCCCGACCCCGAGCCTACTGGGATTGTCCTTTGAATGAATAATATTTACATTTTGTATCGTAAAGTTATTCATTCATGCCCGTGTCTGGCCTTCGTTTCTCTTCTGTTTTCGTTTGATTTTATTTCATTATTGTTGTCATAGTTATTGTTGCTATTATTACTATTGTAATTGTTATGATAGTAATAATGATAATGATGACAATCATGATGATACCAATAATAATGATAAGGATGACCACAAAAACGATGATAATAATGATAATCGTGATAATCATAATAATGATAATGATAGTGATAATAATAATGATGATGGTAATGATAATGAAAATATTAACAATGACAATAATGATAATAGTGATAATCATAATAATGATATTCATAATAATAATGATGATAATGATAATCATAATGATAATGATGATGATAATGATAATGAAAATGACAACAATAATAGTAATAATAGATAATCATTATAATGGTAATATTGATTGTGATAATAACAATCATTATCATTATTGTGATAATACCAGTACTAATATATTTATCATTATTAATGATGTTACTGTTGTAATCATTATTAGTAACATTATCCTTCTTCCGATTGTTATCATTATTTGTATTATTATTATTATATTTATATCCTTCTTCCGATTGTTATCATTATTTGTATTATTATTATTATCATTATTATTATTATCATTAGTAATATTAGTAGTAACAGCAGCAACATTATCATCATCACCACCACCATTATTATCATTATTAGAATGATAATGAATGATAAAAGAGAAATAATAATGATAACAGCAATAACAACAATGATGGTGATAAGGAAACTAGTAATGAAAATGAGAATGATAGGGTAACTAGTAATAATACAATCGTTCTTGATAATGATAACAGTAACAATGATAATGATAATTAGAAATATCAGTAATTGTAACGAAGATGAATAATAATGATAACAGTGATCATGATAACGATAATAATGATATAATGATAACAATAACAACAGCAGCAACAACAACAATAATAATGATTTTATATGATATAATGATGATAATGATGATATCGATAATAATGAGGATAATGATGATAATGATAGTAGTTGATGTAATAATAGTAATGGTAATAATAATTATTATAATAATATTTCTAATATTAGCAATGATAGTAATAATGATGGTAACAACACTATTAATGTTAATAATAATAATAATAATAATAATGATAATAATAATAATAATAATAATAATTATGATGAAAATCATTAGTATTATTGTTATTATTTTTATTATTTTCTTTATCATTAATTATAATCTTATTGTTGTTGTTATTTTTTCTTTATTATTATTATCATTACCTTTATTATTATTGTTATATTTTTCTTTCTTTCTTATCATTCTTATTATCATTACCCAATTAATGTATATCATTATCATTATATCATTTGTTTTATAATTATTATTACCATTATAGTTATTCTATCATTTATACTTGTCATCTTTATCATTATTATCATTATATATTATTGTTGGTAATTTATTACCATTGGTATTACTACAGTTATTAATTATCTTCATTATCTAGTAACAACAACAATAACACTAATATTAACAGTTATAATAATGATAGTTATTATAACATTAATGATGATGATGATAATAATGATGATTATGATGGTAATAATGGTAACGATAATAATGATAATTGTATTAATAACAACAACGCTAATGGTACTACTACTACTACTATTACCACTACTACTAATAGCCATAGTAATAACAATATGATAGTAATAATGATAACAATAATGATAGTAATAATGATAACAATAATGATAGTAATAATGATAACAATAATGAAACAATAATGATAGTAAATAATGATAAATAAATGATACACAATAATGATAGTATAATGATAACAATAATGATAGTAATAATGATAACAATAATGATAGTAAAATGAACAATAATGAATGATATATAATGATAACAATAATGATAGTAATAATAGATAACAATAATGATAGTAATAATAATAATAATAATGATAGTAAAATGATAAATAATGATAGTAATAATGATAAAATAATGATAGTAATAATGAAACAATAATGATAGTAATAATGATAACAATAATGATAGTAATAATAACAATAATGATAGTAATAATGATAACATAATGATAGTATAATGATAACAATAATGATAGTAATAATGATAACAATAATGATAGTAATAATGATAACAATAATGATAGTATAAATTAACAATAATGATAGTATAATGATAACAATATATGATAGTAATAATGATAACAATAATGATCAGTAATAATGATAACAATAATGATATATAGTAAAATGATACAATAATAGATAGTAATAATGTAATACAATACATGATAGTAATAACTGATAATAATGATAGTAATAATGATAAACAATGATGATAATGATAATAAAGGATAACAATAATGATAGTAATTAATGATAACAATAATGATAGTAATAATGATAACATAATGATAGTAATAATGATAACAATAATGATAGTAATAATGATAACAATAATGATAGCAATAATGAATAATGATAGTAAATAATGATAAACAATGATGTAATAATAACAATGATAGTAATAATGATAGATAGTAATAATGATACAATAATGATACATAAGATAATAATGATAGTAAATGATTGATAAAAATGATAGTAATTAATGATACAATAATGATAGTAATAATGATAACAATAATGATAGTATAATATAACAATGAATGATAGTATAAATGATAATCGATAGATAATAATGATAACAATAAATGATAGTAAATGATAACAATAATGATAGCAATAATGATAATAATAAGTATATGATAATAAACAATAATGCTAGTAATAATGAAACAATAATATAGTAATATTGATAACAATAATGATAGTAATAATGATAACAATATATGATAGTAATAATGAATAACAAACTGATGATAGTAATAATGATAACATAATGATAGTAATAGGTGATAACAATAATGTAATAATTGAATAATAATATGATTAGTAATAATGATAACAATGATGTGATAGTAATAATGATAACAGATAATGATAGTAAATAATGATAACAATAATAGATGATAACAATAATAGATAACAATAATGATATTAATATGAATAGAAAATAATGATATAGTATGTAAAACATAATGATAACAATAATGATAGTAATAATGATAACAATAATGATAGTAATAATGATAACAATAATGATAGTAATAATGATTAAAATAACAATAATGATAGTAAATAGATAACAATCAATGATATGTAATAATGATAACAATAATGATAGTAATGATAGATAACAATAATGATAGTAACAATAATGATAGTAATAATGATAACAATAATGATAGAATAATATAACAATAATGATAGTAATAATGATAATAATAATAATGATAATAATAATAAATAACAATAATAAAGATAACGTATTTCTTCCAACAGGTATTGCCACAACCTCCATCATAACCAACATTATTGCCATCATTCCAAACCCAGATGCCAAAGCTTACCACATAAACCCCACATTAACGACATCATTTCCAACACCTACAACCCCTGCCACCAATTGCCAACACTGAATGACACTTCCTGGCACTGTATTACCCCCCACCCCCCCACCCCACCCCCACTGAATACCACCGCCACCATTGCTAGCGACACAAACCGTCATTTGGCAACGCTGAATGACACCTTTGCCAACATTTACCCACACCTCCGCCTCTGCCAGTACCAACCGCTGCCACCATACCACCCTCGCCCTGCCCCCACTGCCCACATACCCGCATAGCGCAGGGCGGGAGGTCACAAATATAGCCCTGTGGGGGGAGTCATTCTGTNGATGGTAATGATACGATTGATGTGTTATGATAGTGGTATATCTAATGGCGTGTGGTATCAATATAGTATGGAGTTGGTGTGGGTATAAGTGAGAGGTATTATAGTAAGCGTTTATCTAAATTATATGAGTGTATATATAATATAATATTATATAGTATGTATATATAGTGTTCTGGTTATCATATATATATATATATGATATAGTATATATATATAATATATATATATATATATATATATATAGGTAGATTAATAAGTATATTGTATATATATATTAATATTATATATAGTAAGTGTATATTGAGCGCGGCTGGTGTATATAGGTATGGTGTGGTATGAACTGTAAAGATGAGAGGCATTTAAGTTTACTGAGGTTGGAACTATGATTAATGCCAGGAGACATAATATTATTAATTAGTAATAATATATATATAATATATATATATAATATAGTATATGATATATTACATATATTAATATATATATATTATATAGTATTATATATAATATATATAATAATGGTATGTTATGTATGCATGTAATGTATGTAATGTATGTATAGGTATGCTGGTGTAGTATATAATATGAGATAGTATATAATAAGTTGTATATACGTGGCTGTAGGTAGTAGACTATTAGAATGGATGTAATTAGGTAGGTATATTATTTAGTACGATAGTATATATATACGGTATAGTATGTATAGTAGTAGTGGGTATAATATAGCTTGATCTAATGGTATGGCATGTAGTACAAACACGACACATCACACACAACACACACAAACAGCACACCAACACACACACACACACACACACACACACATATATAATATATTATATATATATATATATATATATATATATATATATATATTATATATATATATATATATATATATATATGTATATAATCATATATAAATGTCATTGTGCATGGGTGTTTTGTACAGACAAGTTATTAAGGATAATTTTTTTACACCTGGCAATTTGATTAGGATATGTTTCCTTCAGCCAGTCATCACCAATCCCTCCAATGCAATTTTTCTGTCGCTCAAAAAGGTAATTTCTGGCTAAAGAAAACCTCACTGAAAGAACGAAGAAAAATCCAAAGCGGAAGATGGGAAAAGAAGAAACGATAGAAATGCAAAATAGATTTACCCGGATTCCAGCGCTTGACAAAAAAGGAAAAAATAAGAAAAAGTGCTGGGAATGTTTTAAGTTGTAAGAGTGTGTTACATTATCAAAGATATTTTTGTTGGAAGAATATAAATGCGGTAGACAAAGCTTTGTTAAGCGTGTTCAGCAGAAGTAAAGAACATTAAAACCGCCTTACGTTTACTAAATGCATAAATTAATTTTTTCTTCACCCATTTGACTACTACTCTTAATAAAGCATATTCTAGACCAATGGCAAAAATGTTTGTTTACTATATATATATATACACACAAAGAACCTGCTGTTTATCATTAGTCTTACCTCTAGCAACATATCTAGTAAATACTGTACTGAAAATGAAAATCACACACACACAAAAAGTCTGATGATCGATAAACAGTGAATTTTCCTAAGAAAATTATAATATTTGGTGCCCATTCAATACATGGAATATCTCAATACTACATAAACTATTGCTGATTTAAGGGGAAGTCTTATGAAATCAAGACCGAATTATTAGAATAATAGTTTTGTGCCGAAGCAACGGAAACGAAGGCAGGTCAGACCAGGTTGAAGCGTCGCCCGGTCACTGGGGAGGGTGACTGGCATAAATTGACGGTTGTCTCAACATTCAATATAGAGGTATTTGCGCGTATTACTGTGTGTGTGAGAGTGTATGTGTTTGTGTTTCTCTGTGTGTGTGGCACAAGTACGAGGTTTGCTAGGACCAGTCTGCTGCCTCCCCTCTCCTCCAGCGGGAAAAAATAAGAAAAAAGATTTTTTTTTTTTTTTTTTTTTTTTTCTTCTTTTAAGAGAGAGACGCTCTCCTCCTGTAAAATCAAACCTTGTCCCTTTCATGCACACAAAACCCCTCCACAGAGAATGAATAATAAATTATAATAAACAGTCTTCCATAGAACCTCCCCCTCCTCCCCCTCACCCCATCCTCCGCTCCCCCTCACCCCCCTCACCCCCCCTCCGCGTCGCATCCTCCCAGCGCTCGACCACGCCCGCCGCCCGCGACAGGAGACAAGCACACGAGGCACGCAGACGGGCGGCCGCAGCGCGAGGCGAGCTGAGGAAAGGCAGCTTTAAGTATGTAACATGGAGGTATGATCCCTGACCTGCCTCAATGCCCGTTCTGGTGCGTTGCTCTTTTTGAAGGAAGGGACGACGAGAGCCCCGGCAGGAGGCTGGAGGGAGTGGGGGAGAGAGGCAAGGAAGGAGTGGAGGGAGTGGAGGGAGAGGCAGGAGGCTGGAGGGAGTGGAGGGAGAGGCTGGAAGGAGTGGAGGGAGTGGCAGGAGGAGGAGGGAGTGGAGGGAGAGGCAGGAAGGAGTGGAGGGAGAGGCTGGAGGGAGAGTGGAGGGAGAGCTGGAGGAGAGGAAGGGAGAGGAGGAAGAGGTGGAGGGAGGGAGGGGAGAGGAAGGAGTGGAGGAGTGGAGGGAGAGGCTGGAGGGAGTGGAGGGAGAGGCAGGAAGGAGTGGAGGGAGTGGAGGCAGGAAGGAGTGGAGAGAGAGGGAGAGGGAGGGAGTGGAGGGAGGAAGGTGGAAGAGGGAGAAGGGGGATGGAAAAGGTGTGGAAGATTGGGGATTGCGATAATGTGTTTGCGTGTGTTCTTGTGGCGCTGGCTGGACCCCTCGCCTGCTTCGTTTTAGTTTTCGCTTCGCGGGACTCGCCCTCTCGCGCTCTCGCCTCGTCGCCTCTCTCGTCTCTCCGCCTCTCCGCGCTCTCGCTCTCGCCTCTCGTCTCTCGCCCTCTCGTCCTCGCCTCCGCCTCGCCTCTCGCCTCTCGCTCTCGCCTCTCGCCTCTCGCTCTCTCGTCTCTCGCCTCCTCGCGCCTCCTCTCGCCTCTCGCCTCTCGCTCTCGCCTCATCGTCCTCTCGCCTCTCGTCTCTCGCCGCCTCGCCTCTCGCCTCTCGCCTCTCGCCTCTCTCGCGCTCTCGCCTCTCGCCCTCTCGTCTCTCGCCTTTCGCCTCTCTCGTCTCTCGCTCTCGCTCTCTCTCGCCTCTTCCGCCTCTCGTCTCTCGCCTCTCGCCTCTCGCCTCTCTCTCGCCTCTCGCCTCTCGCCTCTCGCCTCTCGCGGCCTCTCGCCTCGTCGCCTCTCGTCCTCTCGTCTCTCGCCTCTCGCCTCTCGTCTCTCGCCTCTCGCCTCTCGCCTCTCGTCTCGTCGCTCTCTCGTTCTCTCGCTCTCGTCTCTCGCCCTCTTCGCCTCTCGTCTTCTCGCCTCTCGCCTTCGCCTCTCGTCTCGCACTCTCGTCTCTCGCCTCTCGCCTCTCGCTCCTCTCGTCTCCTCGCCTCTCGCCTCTCGCTGCCTCTCGCCTCTCGCCTGTCTCTCGCGCCCTCGCCTCTCGCCTCTCGCCTCTCGCCTCGCCTCTCGCCTCTCGCCTCTGCGTCCTCGCCGTCTCGCTCTCGCCTCTCGCGTCTCTCGCCTCTCTCGCCTCTCGCCTCGCCTCTCGCCTCTCGCTCTCTCTCGCCTTCTCGTCTCTCTCGCCTCTCCGCTCGTCGCCTCTCGTCTCTCGCCTCTCGGCCTCTCGCCTGCTCGCCTCTCGCCTCTCGTCGCTCTCGCCTCTCGCCTCTCGCATCTCTCGGCCCTCTCGCCTCTCGTCTCTCGTCTCGCCTCTCGTCCTCTCGTCTCTCGCCTCTCGTCTCCCTCGTTGCTCGCCTCTCGCCTCTCGTCTCTTCTCGTCTTCTCTCCGGCCTCTCGTCTCTCGCCTCTCGTCTCGCCTCTCGCCTCTCGCCTCTCGTCTCGTCTCTCACCTCTCTCGCCTCTCGTCTCTCGCCTCTCTCGCTCGCTCTCGTCTCTGCGCTCTCTCGTCTCTCGCTCTCGTCTCTCTCGTCTCTCGCCTCTCGCCTCTCGCTCTCGCTCTCTCGGTCTCTCGTCCTCTCGCTCTTCAGCCTCTCGCCTTCTCGTTCTCGTCGCCGTCTCCGCCTCTCGCCTCTCGCCTCTCGCTCTCTCTCTCTCGCCTCTCGCCTCTCGCCTCTCGTGCCTCTCGTCTCGTCGTCTCGTCGTCTCTCGTCTCTCAGCTCTCTCGTCATCTCTCGCCTCTCGCTCTCGCCTCTCGGGCTCTCTCCTCGTCTCCCTCGGCCTCTCTCATCAGCCTCTCGTCGTCTCGTCTTCGTCTCTCTCTCGCTCTCGTCTCTCGTCTCTCTCGTCTCGTCTCTCCTCTCTCGTCTCTCTCTCTCTCTCGAGTCCTCTTCCGCCTCTCGCCTCTCGTCTCTCGCCTCGCCTCTCGCCTCTCGTTCTCGCCTCGTCGTCTCTCGTCTCTCGCCTCTCTGCCTCTCGTCTCTCGCCTCTCTCTCGCCTCTCGCCTCTCGCCTCTCGCCTCTCGCCTCCTCGCCTCTCGCCTCTTCGTGCTCATCGGCCTCTTCGCCTCTCGCCTCTCTCGCGCCTCTCGCCTCTCGCCTCTCGGCCTCTCGCCTCTCGTCTCTCCGCCTCTCTCGCCTCTCGCCTCTCCGTCTCTCGGCCCTCGCCTCTCGCTCTCCTCTCGCCTCTCGCTCTCGCCTCTCGCCTCTCGTCTCGCCTGCTCGTCTCTCGCCTCTCGGCCTCGCTCCGCCTCCTCTCTCGGCCTCTCGCCTCTCGCCTCTCTCTCGTCCTCTCGCCTCTCGCCTCTCGCCTGGCCTCTCGTCTCTCGCCTCTTCGTCTCTTCGCCTCTCGTCTCTCCTCTCGTCTCTCTCTCGCCTCTCGATCTCTCGCTCTCTCTCGTCCTCTCGTCTCTCGCTCTCGCCTCGTCTCCTCTCGCCTCTCGCCTCTCGCCTCTCGTCTCTCGTCTCTCGCCTCTCGTCTCTCGCCTCTCGTCTCTCGCCTCTCGCTCTCTCGTCTCTCGCCTCTCGCCCTCTCGTCTCTCGCCTCTCGCCTCTCGTCGCTGCGCCTTCGCCTCTCGTCTCTCTCTCGCCTCTCGCTCGCCTCTCGTCTCTCGTCTCTCGCCTCTCGCCTCTCGCCTCTCGCCTCTCGCCTCTCGGCCTCTCGCCTCTCGCCTCTACGTCTCTCGTCTCTCGCCTCTCGCCTCTCGTCCTCTCGTCTCTCGCCTCTCGTCTCTCTCGTCTCTCGCTCTCTCTCTCGCCTCTCGCCTCTCGCTCTCGCCTCTCGCCTCTCGTCTCTCGCTCTCTCTCGCCTCTCGCTCTCGTCTCTCGCCTTTCGCCTCTCGCCTCTCGTCTCTCGCCTCTCGGCCCTCGCCTCTCGCTCTCGCCTCTCGCTCTCTCGCTCTCTCTCGCCTCTCGCCTCTCGTCTCGCTCTCTCGCCTCTCGTCTCTCTCGCCTCTCGCCTCTCTCGCCTCTCGTCTCTCGCCTCTCGCCTCTCGCCTCTCGCCTCTCTCTCGCTCTCTCGCCTCTCGCCTCTCGTCCTCTCGCCTCTCGCTCTCTCTCGGCCTCTCGCCTCTCGCTCGCCTCTCGTCCTCTCCGTCTCTCGCCTCTCGTCTCTCGCCTCTCGTCTCTCGTCTCTCGCCTCTCGTCTCTCGTCTCTCGCCTCTCGCCTCTCGCTCTCCCTCTCGCCTCTCGCCTCTCGCCTCTCGCCTCTCGTCTCTCGCCTCTCGCCTCTCGCCTCGCTCAGCCTCTCGCCTCTCGCCTCTCGCC
>NW_020872203.1:122500-127500 GCF_003789085.1 Penaeus vannamei
AGTAATAATGATAATGATAATGAAAATGATAGTAATAACGACAATTATAGCAACAAAGTGATAAAGGTAACAACAAAAAGAAATTATGATAAAAACGGTTATGATCATAATAATGAAGACAGCAACAACAACAATAACAACGACAACAACAATAACAAAAGCAGCATCAATAGCAACTGCAACAACAACAACAATAACAACAGCAGCAGCAATAGCAACAACAACAACAATAACAACAACAACAAAAGCAACAGCAACAGCAACAACAACACCGACAACCACAACGACAACGACAACGACAACGACAACGACAACAACAACAACAAAAGCAATAACATATCTGAACACATACCTCACGGCCAGACTCGAGCCAGCGTCACCATTAGCATCGAGGTCTCACGGCTTCCTCGCGACGGGCGGGAGACGAGTTCCTGTCGGAGCGAAGGTCTTCAGCGGACGCGGTCGTGACGCAGCCTGATTCCGCCGCTGGGCACCGCGACACGGCTAAATTTGCATATGTGGATGTATATGTTAATGAGTATATACATGTAGAGAGAGAGATATGNCTTCTCCACCTCCTCCTCCTCCACCAGCCCCTCCATCACCTTCCTTTCCTTTTCTTTTATTCTTCTTTTCCTAATTCTTTATCTCTTTCTCCTTCTTCCAATACGTCCATTACATATTCATATCATCCAAACTCGAAAAGTCTAATATATTTTAGTGTCACATTTCCCATCTATTTTTTCACTTGCACAACTGCATTGTGGAATTTCTGTTCAACAAAATGAGCAATTACCACAGCGCTGCAATCAGACACCAGTGGATGATAAATATTAGACCGCAGGTAAGGACAAGTAGCAAGAAATAACTGTTAGGTAATTATTGGACATTAAAAAAAAAGAAAGAAAAAAGCGTAGAACATTGCCGACTCAAAATTATTTTCCCATTTACGGCGAAACGTTGAAAAAAACACGATTTTTAAAGAAATAACGACAGTCTCAGAAAAAGTAAATCAGTTCTTTGGCTTTATTGTCCAAGATAATAAACCCGACCAAATCGCGGCTAAAATCAGAGTAATAATTGAAAACTGGTAACAAAGGCGATGTGTCCGATCGCGCGGTGTTACCGAGTGCTAAAAACCTGCTGTTCAACAATTATTATTATCATTTATTTCTGCTTCGGCAACACGGTACACAAATAATAACTAGCAGGTGTGAAGAAAAGAGAAACTGATTNTGTGTGTGTGTTTGTGTGTGTGTGCGTGTCTATGCGTGTGTGTGTGTGTGCGTGCATGCGTTCCGTGCTTGTGTGCGTGCGTGCGTGCGTTCATGTGTGTGTTTGTGTGCGTGCGTGCTTGTGTCGCGTGTGTTCGTGCATTCAAATAAATTACGTATCACTCAATCCACAGGAAATATCACACATTGAACAGACTAAACATTATCATTTTTTTTTTAATTATCGTACAATCGCCAGTTACATCCATGGCTCGGATAAACATTATATTGTATCACTTTTAGCGAACTCTTGTGTGATTTAACACTTTTTTTTTAAAAACTCCCCCTCGTTCATAAAGTGTGATATATGTTATTACATTTAACCATAAGCCCAATTTGAATGTTCTATTATAACCAAACAACACAACGACAACACAACACGACAACAACGAAACAACAACGACAAACGACAACAACGACACACAACAACAACAACAAACAACACAACAACGACAAAACAACACGACAACGACAACAACGAAAACAAAACAACAACAAACGAGACACAACGACAACAACACAACGACAACAACAACAAACAACAACACCACCACACCACAACACAAACACACGACAACAACAAACAAACAACGACAACAACAACAACAACAACGAAACAACAACGACAAACCACAAAACAACGACAAACGACAACAACAACGACAACAACAACAACAATAAACAACAACGAACAAAAACAACACGACAACAACAACGGACAACAACAACAACACGACAACGACAACAACAACGCAACAACAAACAACAACAACAACAACAACGGACAACAACAAACCACAACAACACGACAACAACGACAACGCACAACAAACAACGAACACACAAAAACAAACAACGACAACAACAACAACGGACAACGACAACGACAAGACAACAACAACGACAACAACAACACAACAACGACAACAACAACAACAACAACAACAACAACAACAAACAACGACAACAAAACAACGACAACAACAACGACAACAACAACGACAACAAACAACGACAACAACAACGACAACAACAACGACAACAACACAACAACAACCAACAACAACAACAACAACGACAACAACAACAACAACAACAACAACAACAACGACAACAACAACAACAACAACAACAACGACAACAACAACAAACGACCAACAACAACAACAAACAACAACAACGACAACAACAACAACAACACAACAACAACGACAACAACAACAACAACAACAACGACAACAACAACACACAACAACAACAACAACAACGACAAACAACAAACACAACAACAACAACAAACAAAAACGACGAACAAACAACAACAAACGACAACACAACAACAACAACAACGACAACAACGACAACGACAACAACAACAAAACAATAACAACGACAACACCACAACAACAACAACACAACAACAACAACAACAACAACAACACAACAACAACGACAAACAACAACAACAACAACAACGACAACAACACAACAACAACGACAACAAACAACAACAACAACAACAACAACAACAACAACAACAACGACAAACAACAACGACAACGACAACAACAACAACACAACACAAACAACAACAACAACAACACAACAACGACAACAACAACAACGACAACAACAACAACACAACAACAACAACACAAACAACAACGACAAAAACAACACGACAAGCAACAACAACGACAACAACAACAACAACAACAAAACACAACAACAACAACACAACACACAACGACAACAACACAACACAACAACAACACCACACCACCACCACCACCACCAACCACCAACAACAACAAAACAACAACAACGACAACACAACAACACAACATCAAGAAAATTCAGATTCTCCAACACCCTTTTGAAAAAAACTGGACCTGAACTTGTCCTCGAAAAAAAGCGACAATGAAACTGGATTTATTCATTTTTCACGATCGTTTTACTTTGCACATGAACACACCATGGAATACAACATATAAACACAACAACCATACACATACGGCACACAGACACACACACACACCACACATACGCACAAACACACACAATACATACCACACAACACGCACACGCACACACACAAACACCACACACGTACATATTCAAGTATAATATATATTATTACTATACACACACACCACACACACAACACACACAATACATACACACGCACGCACACACACCACACACACCACACACACACACACACCACACACCACACACCGTACATATTCAGTATACATATATATTCATACTATACATACACACACACACACACGTACATATTCAATACTAATACATCCATACTATAACACACACCACACACAACACACACACACACACACACACACTGTACATACAGTTACATATATATTTACTATTACATACACACACACACACACACACGTACATATTCAAATATACATTATATATTCATACTATACATACACACACACACACAAGTATATATACAATTACACACACACACACACGCGCGCGTACATATTCAGTAGCTAACATATATATTCATACTAAATACACAACACACACACAACACACTCGTACATATTCAAGTATACATATATAATTCATGTACTTTATACAACACACACACACACGTACATATTCTTAAGTATACATATATACATACTGTACATACATACACACACACACGTACATATTCAAGTATAATATATAATCATACTATACAAACAACAACACATTTACATACACACACACACACACGTACATATTCAAGTATACATAATATACACACACACACCACACCACACAACGTACATATTCAGTAACATACAATTCACACACACACACACAAACACTCAAGTTTATACAATATTTTTACACACACACACAACACACCACAATATATACATACCACACACACCCGCGGCGTACATATTCAAGTATACATATATATTCATACTATAAACACACCCACACACCACACACACCACACACACACACCACACACACACGTACATATTCAAGTATACATACTATACATACTGTACAACACACACACACACACACACACACATACACGCACACACACACAAACACACACACACACACACAGTATAACATACACACACACACACACGTACATATTCAAGTATACATATATATTCATTACTATACATACACACACACACACACGCACACACTCACACACACACACACAACACACACATATATAATATATTATATATATATATATATATATATATATATATATATATATATATATATATATATATATATTATATATATATATACAAACTACAAGAGAGAAAAGCGAAGCGCTGTTTACCCTCCATTAGCCTGAGGTCTCGGCTGCGGGCGCGTGGGCGGGCGTGGGCGGGCGAAGGTGCAAGGACCTAACGAGATGGGCGGGAGGAGGAGGATGAGATGGGGAAATGGGCGGCCGTGGGGGTGGGTGAAGGTGAGGGAGGGAAAGGGAGGGAAGGAGGGAGGGGAGGGAGGGAGAGGAGGGAGGGAGGGAGGGAGGGAAGGAGGGAAGGAGAGGAGGAGAGAAAGAGAGGAGGAGAGAGGAGAAGAGGAGAGGAGAGAGAGAGGAGAAGAGAGAGAGAGAGAGAGAGAGAGAGAGAGAGAGAGAGAGAGAGAGAGAGAGAGAGAGAGAGAGAGAGAGAGAGAGAGAGAGAGAGAGAGAGAGAGAGAGAGAGAGAGAGA
>NW_020872203.1:132500-150000 GCF_003789085.1 Penaeus vannamei
AGGAACTGCTATAAACTGCTATAAACCGCGATTGATTGCAATAGACTGCAAAAAATTACTATATACTGCTATAACTTGCTATTATTTGCTACAAACTACTGTAAATTCCTATATATTGCTATAGATTATCAAAAACTATAAGACATTGCTAGGAATCGCTATAAATTACTATAATTTACTCAAATCTACTATAAACTGGAATCAACTACTAAAAATTACCAAAAAAACACGACTTACTATAAACTGCTATCGCTATAAACTCATATAAATTTGTGTAAACTCCTCCTCACTCTAGATTCATTTGGCGCTGTGTACTTTCTGTTTTACACGCCCGCATGTATGTATGTGTGTGTTTGGGTGAGTGAGTGAGTGTGTGTGTGTGTGTGTGTGTGTGTGTGTGTGTGTGCGAGTGAGTGAGTGTGTGTGTGTGTGTGTGTGTGTGTGTGTGTGTGTGTGTGTGTGTGTGTGTGTGTGTGTGTGTGTGTGTGTGTGTGTGTGTGTATGTGTGTGTGTGTGTGTATTTTAATTAAGAATGATGATATAAAAAAAAACAACATGATAAGAGAAATGAGGATGATTATGATGCTCTTAATAAAAGTATTGATAGTAATGATGGCGAAGAAGATGATGATAATGATGTTGATGACTATGATATCAATACTGATGATAACTTTTTTTATATATGATAAAAATCATAAAATCATAAAATGATAATAATGATTATGATAATTAATGATGGTAATAATGATGATTAATGATAATGATAAGGATGATGGTTATGATACTAAAAACAACAAATGATAATGATCATAATAATAATAACATTAATAACACTGATAATAATGATAACAAAAAACAACAACAAAGATAACCGACTAACAATAAAAAATGAAAAATAAGAAATAAATAAAATAAAAAACAAAGAATAAACCAAAAATAAAAACAAAGATAAAATAAAAAGAAAAAAAGAAAAAAAATAAAATAAAAAAATAAATAATAAATGAAAAAAAAAAAAAATCTTTTCAGACAGTTCATTATCCCGGGCGACGAATCCGGGCAAGAAGGTCATAAAAGCCACTCGAGTTACGAGCTCAGGGCATGAATTGGACGCCCCCCCCCTCTCCCTAGTGCCTTCCCCCCCCCTCTCCCCAGGCCTTCCCCCCTCTCCCCCAGGGCCTTCCCTCCTCTCCCCCCTCTCCTCAGTGCCTTCCCCCCCCTCTCCCCTACCTCATATCCGCCCTTTCCTTGACCTACGCCGGCCCCTCCTCCTCCCTCCCCACCTCCCCTTCTTTGCTTCTTCTTTTTCGTCTTTCGTTGTTCTTGATTTTTTTTCTTGTTCCTTATTTCTTCCTTTTTTTCTTCTTTTTTTTCTGTTTCTTTCTTTCTTCTTTGTTTGTTTCTTTCTTCTTCTTCTGTTTCCTGTTTTTTTCTACTTTTTTCTTTTTCTGTTTCTTTCTTCTTCTTCTTCTTCTTTTTCTGTCTCTTTCTTCTTCTTCTTTTTCTGTTTCTTTCTCTTCTTCTTTTCTCCTTTCTTTTTCTGTTTCTTTCTTCTTTATTTCGCCTTCTCTTTCTTCCTTCATCAGCATCCAGGTTTTGTGGTTTTTGTTGTTGTTTTTCTACTTCTTCCTGTCTTTATTCTTTATCTCATTCACCTTGTTCTTGTTCTTCTGTTCCTCTTCTTCTCTTTATCTTTCTCTTTTTTCTCTTCTTCATCATTATCCTTCTCCTTCTTCTTCTTCTTCTCCTCCTCTTCCAACACTCTCTCCTCCTCCTCTCCCCTCCTTCATCTTCTTCCTCCTCCTCTTTTTTTCCCCTCTTCCCTCCTCCTTCGTCTACTCCTCTCCCCTTCTTCTATTCTTCCTCTTCCTCTCTTTCCCTCTTCTCCTCTTCTCCTCTTCCTCTCCGCCTCCTCCTCCTCTCTTTCCTCTTCCTCCTCTTCTTCTTCCTCCTCCCTTCCTCCTCTTCTCCCTCTCCCTCTTCTCCAAACCTTGCCTTCATCCAGATGAAGTCATCATAGTATTTACTTTACGGCCGGAGGGGGGAGGGGAGGAGGGAGGAGGAGGGGGGTGAGGGAGGGAGGGGGAGTGAGGGGGAGGAGGGAGAGGAGGGGAGTGAGGGAGGGAGGGAGTGAGGGAGGAGGAGGGGGAGTCAGGGAGGGTTTGAGGGGGGGGTGAGGGAGGAGGAGGAGGGTGGAGGGAGGGAGGGAAGGGGGAATGAGGGAGGAGGAGGGGGAGTGAGGAGGTTTTGAGGGAGGGAGGGGTGAGTGAGGAGGAGGAGGGAATGGGGAGGAGGAGGGGGTGAGGGAGGGAGGAGGGAGGGGGAGTGAGGGAGGGGGAGTGAGGGAGGAGGAGGGGGTGAGGGAGGGAGGAGGGAGGGGGAGTGAGGGAGGGAGTGAGAGGAGGAGTGAGGGAGGAGAAGGGGGTGAGGGAGGAGGAAGGGGTGGGAGGAAGTGAGGGAAGGGGAGTGAGGAGGAGGAGGGGGGTGATGGAAGGGAGGGAGTGAGGAGGAGGAGGGGGGTGAGGGAGGAGGAGTGAGGTAAGAGGAGTGAGGGAGTGAGGGAGAGACAGGAGTGAGGGAGTGAAGGAGGATAAAGCGAAAGAGGTAAAAGTGATAAGGGGGGGAGGAGAAGGGTAAGGCAGGGTGGATGGGGATATGGGGAAGCGAGTGAGGGCAGGATAGGGGCAGGAGATAGGGGAGGGAGGTAGCCTTAGTAGGGGCAGGATAGGGCAGGCCAAGAGAAGGGTAGGACAGGGAGAGAGAGGGCAGAGGAAGGTTAGGGTAGGGCAGGCTAGGGCAGGGAGGCTAGGGCAGGAGGCTAGGGCAGGGAGGCTAGGGTAGGGAGGCTAGGGAGGGAGGCTAGGGCAGGGAGGCTAGGGTAGGGCAGGCTAGGGTAGGGCAGGCTAGGGCAGGGAGGCTAGGTAGGGCAGGCGAGGGTAGGGCATGGGTAAGGCCCGTCGGGTAGGATGACGGGAGGTAGATCAGGGTATGGGGAGGGTGTAGGGAGGGGAGGGAGGGAGGGAGGGAGGGGAGGGGGGTATGCTGCCGCACCCTCCTGTACGCTAGCTGTGTGCGTGGGCGTGGGCGTGCGTATGTACACATGTGCGGTGTTTTATGTGCGTGTCTTTTTTCGTGTATGTATTTTAAAGACTTTTTGTGCGTGTATAATTTAGAACTTTTTAAAAAATGTTTCGCATTTTATCTTTTAAATGTTTTTTTTTCTTCATTTAACGATTTATTTTACTGTTGTTTGATACATTTCTTAACAGACATATGTTGTATTAAATAAATTAAGTAAATGTCTTACGTTATATAAAAACATTTCATAAAGTTTTTCTTTCTTTCTTTCTTTATATCAATATTTCTTTCTTTCTTTCTATCTATATTTCTTTCTTTCTTTCTCTCTTTCTTTATGTTCTATCTTTCTTCTTTTTTATATCTATATTTCTTTCTTTCTTTTTCTTTCTTTTATATATATTATTTTTCTTTCTTTTCTTTCTTTTCTTTTCTTTCTTTGCTTATGCATACTTTTCCCACAGTTATCAATTTCATTACTGATTTGCCAAATTCTTAAAGTGATTTATCTGTTTTTTTGCCAACCAATCTATTAATTTTGTTTATACAATCTGTATTTTTTCTTGTTTGTATTTAGTTGTAGGCCTATGCTGTATAAAATTTAAACTCGATACAATAGATATAAGAATAAGATTAAGAAGAAGAAGAAGGAATGAGAGAAGAAGAAAGAAGGAGGGGAGGAGAGGAAGAAGAAGAAGAAGAGGAGGAGGAAAAGAAGAAGAAGAAGAAGAAGAAGAAGAAGAAGAAGAAGAAGAAGAAGAAGAAGAAGAAGAAGAAGAAGAAGAAGAAGAGAAGAAGAAGAAGAAGGAAGAAAGAAGAAAAGAGAAAAAGAAGAAGAAGAAGAAGAAGAAGAAGAAGAAAAGAAGAAGAAAAAAGAAGAAAGAAAGAAGAAGAAGAAAAAGAAAAAGAAGAAGAAGAAAAGAAGATGAGAGAATAATAATACGAAGACAAAGAGAAAGAGAATAAAGATATCATCTTGCTTTCAATCCTTGCAACGGAAATGGCACAGCTATGCAACCTCACACAAGGATAACAGCTGATAACAACATAACAATTGATAACAACACTCACAGTAACATCCTGTTGTGGGAAATCTGGTTATTCAAGTTCATAACATTTCCTATTGTTATTGAGATCAGGTTTATAGTGATTTGACTTCGGAGAAATATGGTGTTAATATGATGGTGATGATGATGGTGATTTTATGGTGATGGTGATGACTTTATGGTGATCATCATGATTCACGATAATGAAAATAACAATGATAATAATAATAACAAAGATAAAAATGATAATGAAAGTACTGACATAGATAATAATCATAATAATAACAGCGACATCACTACTATAACAACTACTACTACCACTACAGATAAAAATCATAAACTAAAATAAACTAGACAAATATAATAAACGAAATACTTTAGAAAGACGTAGCGATAAGAAAGATTAAAAAAAAAAGTCAATGACCTTCGATTTTACGAGGTCAGTGTGGTGACCTATTGACCTCGTTTCTTATCAATTTTATGCCGAAGAGGTGATAACAGTTTGATAACGAAGGCGGGGATTAGGAGGAGAGGAAGGAGAAAGGAAGAGAATAGGAGAGGTAAAGGAGGAAGAGAGAGATGGTAGAATGGAGGAAGAAGGAAGAAGAGAGGGAGAGAAGGGGAGAATATAAAGGATGAGAAAGGAGGAAGGAAAAGATAGAGAAGAGAAGAGGGGAAAAGTGGAGGAAGAAAGAGAGGTGAACGAAGGAAAGGGAGAACATAAAGAAGAAAGTATGAAGATAAAGAAAATGAAAAAAAGAAGAAGAGAAATGAGAATAAGAATGGAGAAGAAGAATGAAAAGAAAAGGGACAACCCACACAAGAAAGGATTCACCCTCCCCCCCTTTTTTCCTCTTCCTCTTCCTCCCTCCCCTCATCCCGTTCTCCTTATCTCTCTTTCTCTCTTTCCTCCCCCGTTCGTCTCAGATTATATTTTTCTTACTTTTCTCTCCTGTCCTCTATTTCTCCTATCATCCTCCTCTCTATTTTCCTTTTTCTCTTTGTCTCCATTATCGCCCCCCTCTCTTTCTCTCGTTTTCGCTCCCCAGCTCTCCTCTTTCTTATTCTTTCCCCCCTCTCTCCCTCCCTATCTATTTCTTCCTTCTCTCTCCCTCCNGGAGAGAGGAAGGAGAAAGGAAGAGAATAGGAGAGGTAAAGGAGGAAGAGAGAGAGATGGAAAGGAGGAAGAAGGGAAAGAGAGGGAGAGAGAAGGGGAGAATATAAAGGATGAGAAAGGAGGGAGGAAAAGATAGAGAAGAAGAGGGAAAAGTGGAGGAAAGAAAGAGAGGTGAATGAGAGAAAGGGAGAACATAAGGGAGAAAATTAGAAAAAGAAGAAAGAGAAATGAGAATAAGAATGGAGAAGAAGAATGAAAAGAAAAGAGAACAACCTATCCCCTCTCTTTATCTCCTCTCTCTCTTTCCTCCCTCCGGGTCCCCAGATTATCTTTTTCTTGCTTTGCTCTCCTGTCTCTATATCTACCATCCCTCCTCTCATTTCCCTTTCTCTCTTGTCTCCATTATCGCCCCTCTCTCTTTCTCTCGTTTCGCTTTCCAGCTCTCCTATTTCTTATTCTTTCCTCTTCTCTCTCTCCTCTATCTATTTTCTTCCTTCTTCTCCCTCCCTCTCTATCGTCTCTCCTACTCCCTCCTCTCTCTTCTCCTATTCCCTCTTTCTTTCTCTCACCCTTTCTCTCCTCCCTTCCTATCTCCTCCTCTCCCCCCACTCCTCTCTTTCCTCCCTCTTTATTTCTCTCTCTCCCACCCTTCTCTCCTGCCTCTTTATCTCCTCTCCCTCCTACCCTCTTTCTGTTTCTCTCTCCCTTCTCTTATCAGTCCCCTCACCCCCCCTTTTCCTATCACACCCCTTCCTCCTTCCCTATTTTCCCCCCCTCTCCATCTTCCCCCCTTCCCCCTTTCCCTATCATCCCCTTCCCTTCCCCTCCCTTATTCTCCCCCCAACGCCTCGGCGCCCACCCCTCCCCCCTTTTCCTATACACCCCTTCCTCCCCCCCTTATTCTCCCCCAACCCCCCGTCTCCCCTACCCCCTCCCCTTTTCCTACCATCCCCCCTTCCTTCCTCCTCCATATCCCTCCCAAACCCTCCCATCTCCCCTACCCCTCTCCCCCTCCCCTTATCACCCCCTTCCTCACCCCCTTATTCTCCCCCACCTCCCCCTCCCCCCTTTTCCTACCCCCCCTTTCTCCCCCTCGCCTATTCTCCCCCCCAACCCTCCCGTCTCCCCCCCCCTGTTCCCTCACCCCCTCTCCCATCTCCCCCTCCGCCTCCCACCTTTTCCCTATCACAACCCCTTCCCTTCCCCTCGCCCCACCCCCCATCCCTCCGTCCCCCCACCCCTCCCTCCCCCCCTCCTCCCCTCCACAATCTCTCAAACAGGTTTTCCGATTACCATACAGACGCTCTGAGGAATATATTCATTAATTATGATAGAGTGGGATTTCTCCGATGCTCTGTCTCGTTTGTTTGTTTGTTTGTTAGAGGGTTAGATGTTGGCGAAGGTGACGTAATCGCTTAGGATATGAAGCGAAGACAACAACGAAATGTTTACGACAAAAAACAATAAAAAAACAACAACAACAAAAAGACAACGTCAGTTCTGAGGTACAGGATCCTTATCATCATAAAAACAAACAGACAAAAACAAAGACAAACAAACAAAAAAAAAAAACTCCAAATCATAACTTACAAACAAACAACAATACAACAACAAAACAAAACAAGCAAAACCACAAACAAACAAAACAAAACATCAAGCAGACAAAACTAAACAAAAATAAAAACAAATAAACAAATACATCACACAAACCAAACATAAACAAAACAAACTAAACAAACACACCAGCCAGATAGACAAACAAACACACCAAACAAACAAACAAAACAAAACAAAAACAAACAGACAAACACAAAACAGACACAGGTACACACAGGAGTGGAACGACCTTGAACTGACAAATGGTGACCTTGGTTGACCTTCAGGTGGTCGGACAGCGACACCAGCTGGAAGGAGGGGGGAAGGAGGAGGGGGGGGGAGGAAAGGGGTGAATAAACGGGGATAGGGAGGGGGAGGGGGAGGGGGTAGATAGAGGGGGGAGGGAGTAGATAGAAGGGGAGGGGGAGGGATAAAATAGAGGGGGAAGGGTGGGTATAGGGGGAGGGGATAAATAGAGGGGGGAGAAGGGAGAAGGAGAAGGGAAAGGGGGAGGGGGAAAGGGGGTAGATAAAGAGAAATGGAAGAGGGAAAGGCTTGTGAGAGGGGGGGGGAGGGGGAGGGGTGAGAAGGGTGAGGGTTGGAATAAGGATGAGGTCGTAGATAGATAGATAGATAGATATAGGTAAGTCGATAGATAGGTAGACAGACAGACAAATAGACAGGTGATAGATAGATAGATGGGTAGGTCGGTAGATAGATAGATAGGTAGAGAGAGAGAGACAGATATGTCATCATCATCATCTTCGTCTTTTTTCCTTCTTCTTCTTCTTCTTCCTTCTTCTTCTTCTCCCTCCTCCTCCTCCTCCTTCTCCTCCTCCCTCCTCCTTCTCTCCTCCTCCTCCTCCTCCTCCTCCTCCTTCTCCTCCTCCTCCTCTCCTCCTCCTCCTCCTCCTCTTCCTCCTCCTCCTTCCTCCTCCTCCTTCAGAACATGAGAAAAATCACATATAGATAAAAATTCGATTAAAAAAACGGAAATGAAAACTTATTTTACTAATGACATCCTTCCCTTAAAAAATACGACATTTTAAAAAGGTCTAACTGATATATATATTTTTTTGAAAGTAAGAGACATGTCCGGTGACAGAATGATATGTTGATAAAAAAAAAAAAATGTCAGGTAAGATAAAAGAAAAAAATGAAAATACCTGATTGATGATAGAAAAAAAACGGAAGATTAGAATATGAAAAATGAAATGAATTTATAAAAAAAGAAATAAAAAGAGAGAAAAAAAAGAATTTATAAAAAAAGATGAAAAATAAAATGTTTGAAAAATAGGAAGGAAGATAGGAAGAAAGAAAGAAAGAAAACAACGAAATAAAGAGGTAACACAAATATAAGTGAGGGACAAATTATTAGTCATTATTCATATGGAAAAAAATTGCACACACACGTGAAAGTACAATCGCACGCACACATACAAACATACACACAAACACACACACACCAACTTACACACACAAACACACACATACAAACACTCACACACGCACACACACACACACAAACACACACACACACACACACACACACAAACACACACACACACACACACACTACACACACACACACACACACACACACACACACATCACACACACACACACACAACACTCTCTCACACACACACGCAAACACACACGCACACACGTACACACAGACATGCCTCTTATTCATTCATCATATATCATCTATCCAGCCACAAATAGATATATTTACAACACACACCTTTCTAGCCTCTGCCAAGAATCCCCCCCCACCCCCTTCCCTCCCCTCTCCCTCCTCCCCTTCCCCTCTTTTCCTCTCACCTTCTCTCTCCTTCCTCTCCCTCTTCTATATTTTCCCTCTCCTCTCCTCTCTCTCTCTTCCTTTCTCGCCCCTACCTTACCTTCTCTTTCTCCCTTTCTTTCTATCTCTCCCCTTCTTCACTCTCCCTTTTCCCCTTCTTCCCTCTCCCTCTTCCTACTCCTCCTTCCCTCCCCCTCCTCTCCTTTCCCTTTCCCTTTCCCCTCCTTCTCTTACTCCTCCGTCCCTTTCCTTCCATTCTTCCCTTTTCCCTTCTCTTCCCCTCCTCCTCCTCCTACTCCTATCCCCCCTCTACCTCCTCCTCTTCCCTTTCTCCCCTCTCCTCTTTTTCCCCTTTCCCTTCCCTTCTTCCCCTCTCCTCCCTCTCCTCCCTACTCATTCCTCGCTCCCTTCCCCCTTTCCCCTGCCTTCCCTCCCCTCCCTTCCTTCTCCTCTCCCCTCTCTCCCTTTCCCTTCCCCTCTACCCCTTCTTACTCCTTCCCCTCTCTTTCCCTTCCCCTATTCCTCCCTTCCCTTCCCCTCTCCCCTTCCCCTTCCCTATCCCCCCTCACCCTCTCCCTCTCCCCTTCCCCTCTCCTCCTCTATCTCCTCCTCCTTCACGTAACAGCATTTGAAATCACGTTCTCTCCGTCGACCACTTGTTCTATCACGCTGTTCTTGGCACCGTGAACAACCACCGGTGAGGAGGGGCTGGGGGAGGGGGGGTAGGGGCTGGGGGAGGGGGGGCGGGGGCATGGGGAAGGGGGTATGGGTAGGCATATTGGGGAGGGAGGGAAGGAGGTTTGTTGGAAGGAGGAGGAGGGGTGTAGGGGGAGGGGGTAGATAGGGAGGGGGAGGTGGGGAGGGGGTAGATGGTGGTAGAGGTGGAGAGGGGGAGGGATGGGGGAAGGGGGTGGATGGGGAAGGGGTATGGGGGAGGGGGTGATAGGGGGAGGAGGAGGGTTTGGGGGAAGGGGGGGAGAGGTGGGAGGGGGAGGGATGGTTGAAAGGGGTAGGGGGTAGATGAGGGAGAGGGGAGGTGATAGGGGGAGGGAGATGGATGGGAGAAGGAGGAATATGAAGAGAAAAGAATGGGGGAGAGATGATAAAGCGAAGAAAGAAGGGAGAGAAAGAAGAGTGGAAGGGGAGTGGGAGAAAGAGAGAGCAGAAAAAGGAAGTGGGAGAACACAGGAAAGGACATAATATAAGGAGACAGGAGGAAAAGAAGAAGAAAAAGAAAAAAAAGAAAAGAAAATGAATTTGGAAACAGAAAAACAAACAAACAAACAAACAAAAAAAAAAATCGGCGAAAATAGAAGGAGAAAAAATAAAAGAGGGAAAAGAGACAAAAGGGATAAAGAAAGGAACAGGGGAAAGGGAAGGGGAGGTGGAGAGAGAAGGATAGAGTTTAACTGGGCGTGTAAGACAATAAGCATGTGTTTCTGCCTTTCATCCGTGTAAAAAGTCTGTGTGCGTGTGTTGTGTGTTTGTTTGTCTGATTTACTTACGTGGATTTGTATGTTCCACTAGAACAAAAAAAATAGAAAGAAAGAAAGAAAGAAAGGGAAGAAAATAGAAAGAAAGAAAGGAAGGAAGGAAATAGAAAGAAAGAAGGAAAGAAAGGAATAAATAAATAAATAAATAAATAAATAAATAAATAAATAAAGAAAGAAGAAAGAAGAAGAAAGAAGAAGAAAAGAAGAAGAAAAGAAAGAAAGAAGAAGAAGAAGATTTACTTACGTGGATTTGTATGTTCCACTAGAAAAAAAAAAAAAAAGTAAGGAAGGAAGGAAGAAAAGAAAGAAAGAAAGAAAGAATAAGAAAAAGAAAGAAAGAAAGAAAGATAGAGTAGAAAGAAGAAGAAAGAACTAGAAGAAGAAGAGGAAGAAAAAAAAAACAGTAACAAAATGGATAGCTACATAACCCACGGCTAACTAAATCACATAAAAAGCAAAATAAAACCCAGCTCCCAACACGAATCTTAAAAAAAATCAACACCCCACAAAACCCCACACATAAGCGGACGAACTCACAGAAAATAAAAAAAGAAAAATAAAAAAACATAAATTAAATTTACCGAATATTACATATTACACATTAGAGTTGTCAGATGAGAGGGCAGGTGTATAGTGATATAGTTCGCATAACGAGGAGTCCTAACTGCACTAATGTAGCGAGAAAGAAGCTTTGGATCAGAGTGTGTTTTCAGATAAACTGCGCAAGGACTACGGATTCAGCACTTCGAGGATTGGAAAGACAACCCAAACGAATGAAAATGTCAACCTTTTATTTCCGCTTACTGCATTTCACATCATCGAGATAACGTTAATCTATCTATTTCACCATATATATTACTCGTTATCCAGGAACTTAATTGGTTGGAATGTTTATTTTAGATTTCGTTCGTGAACCGACGTAAGTATGTTAACACTGTAAACGCTTGCTCTATGTCACACAAAATCGGTTTTTACGTTGGGCATTGTCGTTTTGACGATTTAAATCTTTTTTTTAGTTCTTTCTGAGTGTCATTGTTACTCTTAAAACTCTGGATAATCATGATCAAAAAGTGCTTAAACGGTGACTGGATATCTCATTATCATGAATTCATTTATTAACACAATCTTGGGAAGGTGATGAGAACGTAAGTTGAAAATCGAATTAGATGAGTACCTAACATAAATTGGGTATTCCTTTTAGAAGTATCTGAGTCATAATATAATGAACTTTATTTATTCATTACCTATCGATCTCTTCCATCCCATATTAATATATCTGATTATATATACACGTATAATCTTGGTATAATATATACTTATTTAATTAGTCTATTACTATAGATAATTTATTCAGTGAGTATAATATATATTGTGATGGTGTGTGTGTGTGTGCTCGTGTGTGTTGTGAGGTTGATGTCGTGCACGTGGTGCGTTGTTGTGTTGGTCATGCCTGGCTCGTTGTGTCGCCTATGTAATTGCTCGTGTGTGTGTCGAATAGTTGGGGGGGTTGGTACTAGCGTGTGTGTGTTGTTTTCGCTGTTTGTGTCTGTGTTGTGGTGCTGATATGTGTGGATCTGTGGGTGTGTCCTGTTTGTGGATGTGTGATGTGTGTGTGTAGTTGTGGTGATGAATTATGTTTTGCCTGTGGGTGTGTGTTTGTGTAAAGTGTGTATTTTCATATATATAAGTATACATACATTTCTACACACACCCGATGATATCCACATTTTTGTACGTAAAGTAAGTATTGAACATAACAACTTGGTTATCGTTACACTATTTATTGATTTATATGAATAATTTATATTACAAGTATGATATGGTACGTACACTACTTGATGTATATTATTATAGTATGTATGTACGTAATCATATTATTGTTCTCCATAATATATCTTTATTAATCGCGGTATAAACATATGTGTCATAACTGTTATCATCTCATTCTATCAAACTGTCTGTAGTCATAAGGTTTTACTCAAGCAATTATATAATATGATATCTCGGATCTACGTGCGGCGGTGTCGTGCGCGTGCGTCTTGCTGCCCCTGCCTGCACGCCTGCACGCCCGCCCCCCCCCATCCTATCCGTACATCGACGCTCTCGTCATCTCTCTTCTCCTGTTCTCTTCCTCCTATCTCCACAACTCTTCCTTTTCTCCCTTCATTCTCTTACTCCTCTTCCTTTCCCCTTTCCTTCTTAGTTTGCTCTCTCGCCGCTCTCTATCTCTCCTCTCTCTCTCTTTTTTTTTTTTTCTTTTTTTTTTTTTTTTTTTTTTTTTTTTTTTTTTTTTTTTTTTTTTTTTTTTTTTATTTTTTTTTTTTTTTTTATTTTTTTTTTTTTTTTTTTTTTTTTTTTTTATTTTTTTTTTTTTTTTTTTTTTTTTTTTAATTCCCTCCTGCATGTCCCTTATACCTCCATTTCTCATTTATTCCTTTTCCTTTTTTCTCTCTCGTGTCCTTCTCCTCCTGCTCGTCCACGTAAAACGCAAACAGGGTACAGAATGCAACGTAAGCATCGTCGCATTCTGTACCCTGTTTACTGCAATAGAAAAGCTGTCAGACCCGTGTTGCAAGAGGCGGGTCATTATGCACCGGCGTCAACATCCACTGACTGGTCTTTTGCGTCCTTGATTTCCACGACAATCGGGAGCTATAAAGGTGATTTTCGCCGGATTGCGCCGGGATTCGGTAGATGGAAGAGAGGGGGCGGGATAGAGGGTTGGCGGGATAGAGGGTGGGAGGGGGGAGGGATAGAGGGTTGGGAGGGGGGGGAGGGATAGAGGGAGGGGGGGATGGGTTGGGTAGGAAGGGGTGGAGGGGAAGGGGAGGAGAGAGAGGAGGGAGAGGGAGGGGGAAGAGGGGGAGAGAGCGGGAGAGGGAAGGAGATGGGAAGAGGGGAAGAGGGGAGGGTAGGAGAAGGAAAGAGAAGGGGGAGAGGGTGGAAAGGAGAAGGAGAGGAAGAGGGTGGGGAGGGAGAGGGGAAGGAGAGGAAGACGGAGAGGGGAGAGAGTGGAGAGAAGGAAAGGAGAAGGTGAGGAAAGGGTGGAGGAGAGAGAGAGGGAGAGAAAGAGAGAGATGAAGGAAGAAAAAAAATGAGAGAGAAAGAATCCAAAAAGAGAAAAGAAATAGATAACATACACACACAGTCAAAAAAGAAAAAAAAAAGAAAAAAAAAATCAGACACACACGCACACACACAAACAAGCAAACAAAACAAACAACAAAACAAACAAAATCAAGCAAACACCGCACGGATGCATAAACAATTTGAAAAAAAAAAATCAATTAAAAGGCAAGTGTGGAGGAAGGAGGGGAGAGGTAGGGGTAAAGGGGGGGGGAGGGTAAAGGCGGGGGAGGTAGTGCCATGGGCCTAGGTATGACAGCCTGACACACATGGCACTGGCAGCTGGATTAATTATATATCATTCACATCACTTTGGCACTGTGCCTGTTTGGGGTGGGGGTGGGGAGGCATGGGAATAGGGGAGAGGGAGAAGGAGAAGAGGGGAAGAGAGAGAGAAGGGAGGAGAGAGAAGAGTAGAGGGAAAGAGAGAGGGAAGAAGGAGAATAGGGAGAAGGGGAAGACAGGAAGTGAGAGAGGAGAGAGGAGAGAGAAAAGGGGGGGGGGGAGAGAGAGAGGGAGGAGAGGAGAAGGGGGAGAGAGGGGAAATAGAGAGGGGAAGTGAGAAAGGAGGAGGAGAGGGAGAAGGACAAGAGGAGAAGTGAAGAGAGGGGAAGGAGAGAGAGGAAAGAGAGGAAGAGAGAGAGAAAGGAGAGGAGAATGAGAAGAGGGATAATGAGAAAGAGGGGAAAGAGAAGGGAAGGGGAGAAGGAAGAGGGGAAAGGGAGAGAGATGGGAAGAAGGAGGAGAAGATAGGAAAAGAGAGGAGAAAGGGCGAAGATAGGAAGAGAGAGGGTAGAGGAGGATACAGAATGGGAGGAGAGAGGGAAAACTGGGAAGAATGAAAGAGGTGAGAAGGAGGGCATGGAAGGGAGAAGAAGAGGAGGGAATAAAGATATAGGAAAAGGGAAACTCGGAAACTCGGAAAGGGGCGAAAGGGGGAGATGAGGGAGGAGAAAAAGGATAGCAGGAGGAGACTGAGAGAAAGTAGAAGGGTAAATAAGAAAATAGAAAACATTAGGAGGAGAAATAAGAGAAAGGGTGGAAGAAAGGGAGAGGAGGGAGAGGAGAGATGAGAAAGAGGAGGAGGGCCGAAGATGATGAAAGGAGGTGAAAGAAAAGATAGAGAAACGAGAAGAGAATTAACTTCAATCTGCTTCATGATTCACAATTTATCATTTTTTCTTATTCCCTTTTTTATCAACCTTCGCGAAAGAGAGGGAGAGAATGATAGTGCAAGAAAGGGGGAAAAAGGAGAGAAGGAGATAGGGAGAATAGGGAGAATAGGGAGAATAGGGAGAGGGGGAGGGGGAAGGGAGTTATACTGAGGAGGGGATGTTAGAAAAAGTGGGGGGGGTAGAGTGGTATGTAGGGGGGGGGGGGTATAGTGGCATGTAGGGGCGGAGGGGAGGATGAGGGTGAGGGAAGTGAGGGGGGAAGGATGGGGAGGAGTGAAGGATGAGGGGGGAAGTGGGGGTACATTACTCTTTGGGGCACTTTGTGGGTTGGAGAGCTGGAGGGGGGAGGGGAGGGGGTGATGAGAAGAAGAGGATGGGTTGGGGAGGAGAGGCGGGGAGGAGGGGAAAGGGGGGGGAAAAATGTTGGAGTGGGGTGGGGGAATGTGATGAGGAAGAAGATGGGGGAAAGACCGTTGGAGAGAATAGAATGGCGTGGGAGGAGAGTGTTGGGAGTTGGGGGGGGCGATGTTGGTGGAAATACCGGGGTGAGAGGGGGATGAGGAGAGGGAGGAGGGTGGGGGGTGGGGGGATGTTGGTGAAATACCGTGATGGGGAGGGGGAGGTGATGGGGGTGGGAGAGAGTGGGAGGTGGAGGGGGTGGAGGGGATGAGAGAGGAGGAGGAGTGGGAGGGTGGGGGGGTGAGAGCATAGACCATGAGGTAGCGCTAATATTAAACTCGACGCGTTAATGAGGCAATTAATAAACAACCTAATTCCGGGTCATGAGCAGTCAGCGCTGTTGGAGACGTTCTTTGTGAATAAGTAAGGATAAGGAGTGGAGGAGGAGGAGGAGGAGAGGAGGAAGGAGGAGGAGGAGGAGGAGGAGGGGAGGAAGGGGAGGAGAAGGAGGAGGAGAAGGGGGAGGAGGAGAAAGGGAGGAGAGGAGGACGGGAGGAGCGAAGGAGGAGGAGGAGGAGGAGGAGGAGGAGGGAGGAGGGAGGAAGGGAGGTGGTAGGAGGAGGTGGGAGAGGAGGAGGGGTGGAGAGGAGGGGAGGAGGGAGGAGGAGGAAGGGGGGGAGGAGGAGGTGGAGGCGAAGGGGAAGAGGAGGGAAGGGGGGGAGGAGGAGGAGGAAGGGGAGAGGAGGGGAAGGAGGAGCATGGGGGAGGAGGGTAGGAAGAGGAGGGAAGGGTGAGGAGGAGAAGAGAGGAGAGAGGAGGGAAAGGGGAGGAGAGGAAGGAGGCAGGAGGAGGAGGAGGTTGAGGAGGAGGAGGAGGAGGAAGGAGGGGAGGAGGAGGTTGGAGGAGGGGTTAGAGGAATGGGAGGAGGAGGAGGAGAAGGAGGAGAGAGGAGGAGTGGAGGAGGTGGAGGAGGAAGGGGAGGAGGAGGAGAGGAGGCAGAGGAAGGAAGAAGAAGAATGGAAGGAGGAGAGAAAGAGGAGCGAGGGGGAGGAGGAGGAGGGAAGGGGGGAGGAGGTGGTGGAGGTGGAGGAGGAGACGAGGAGGAGGAGGAGGAGGAGGAGGGAAAGGGGGAGGAGGGCGAAGGAGGAAGGGAGGAGGAGGAGAGGAGGATGGCGAGAGGAGAAGGAGGGAAGCGGGGAGGGGAAGGGAGGGGTACGGAGGAGGGAGGAGGTGGAGGGGAGGCAGGAGGAGAGAGAAGGAAAGTGAAAAAGTATAGGATAACAACAAAGAGAGGAGGAGAGAGAGAGAGAGAGAGATGAGAGAGAGAAGACTGAGAGAGATGAGATGAGAGAGAGAACCGAGGAGAGAGAGAGAGAGAGAGGAGAGAGACTTTCGGAGCAATGAGAGACCAAAATAATGAACGAGAAGACAGAGTGAAACACAAATTATAAGAAGAGAGGAAAGAGAAGAGAGAGGGAGCTCGGATGACGAGAGAGGAGAGAGAGAAGCGATAAGGACGATGCAGGGAGGACGAAGCAGATTGTAGGAGAGACAGAGATGAGACGAGAGGAGAGAGACGATGAGAGAGGACGAGAGAGAGAAGAGATGAGAGAGAAGAGAGAGGAGAGAGACAGAGAGAAGAGAGAGACGAAGAGAGAGATGAGAGAGACGAGAGAGAGAGAGACGCAGGAGAGAGAGAGAAGGAGAGGAGAGAGAGAGAGAGAGAGAGCATAGAGAGGGGGGGGGGGGGGGGCGGGGCTAGAGAGAGAGAGACAGAAAAAAACAAAGAAGAGTGAGAGAGAGAGAGAGAGAGACAAAAAACAAACAAACAAACAAAAAAACAACAACAAAGAATAAAGAAGAGAAGACCGCAGCCAGGAACCACACCAAAGTCCCGGATGAAGTGACGTCACGCGAGATCTCCCAGGACGCCAAATTTATCCTCGTCATTAAACACTGGTATTTTTTTTTTTTTATTCTTTTAATTTTTATTTGCTTTTATTTAATTCATCATGCTGTCTTATTGTCGTTATTTTTAATTTCTTATTTTTATCTATCTTTTTTTTAGCATTATCTTCATCATCAGGGAGGTGGAGGAGGGAGGAGGAGGAGAAGAGAGGAAGAAAGAAGAAGAAGAAGAAGAAGAGGAGGAGTGAGAGGAGGAAGAGTGAGGAGAAGGAGGAAAGGAGGAGGAGGGGAGGAGAAGAAGAAGAAGAAGAGAAGAAGAAGAGAAGAAGAAGAAGAAGAAGAAGAAGAGAAGAAGAAGAAGGAAGAAGAAGAAGAAGAAAGAAAGAGGAGAAGGAGGAGGAGGAGGAGGAGACGAGGAGAAGAAGAGGAGGGGTGTAGGTGGAGAGGGAGAAGGAGAAGGTGGAAATTAGTGATAAAGAGAGAGGAGAGAGAGAGAGAGATCGACTGGGAGCGGCCTAAGATTTTTTTTTTTTTTTTTTTTTTTTTTTTTAAGAAATTCTTGGTAGGTCTCATTCTCGTGGCTGATGACAATAACAACCGCGTGTTTACTCTCTTTTTCGGGAATTTAAAGCGTGTAAACAGAGACTACTGAGTTCGGAAAACACAAAACACACGCACTGCTCTCACAAACACATAAACACAGCGCACTCACACACAACCGCACACACTGCACAAACACACACACAACACACACACACACA
>NW_020872203.1:155000-158464 GCF_003789085.1 Penaeus vannamei
TCAATCTACCGATGTCTCTGTTCGCAATCTTATCTCTCTCCTCTTTCTCTTTCGTTCCTCTTACTCTCTCTTCTTTTCCCTCCTTGCTCTATCCATCTCCTTCCACCCTCGACTTATTCCCGTTTCCTTTTCTCCCTCTCTCTATCTCTCATTTCCCTCCCTTCTCTCCACTTACTGTCTCTGCCTCTCCTCCTCTCATTTTCTCTCTCCCTATCCCCTTTTCGCCTCCTCTCTTCCTCTCTCTCATATTCCCCTCTCTCTCTTCTTTTATCCCTCCCCTCTCCTCTTTTCCTCTCCCTCTCTTTCTTTTTTTCTTTTTCGTCTCTTCTCCCCCTATCCTTCTCTCTCACTTTTACCCTTTCCCCAACTCTCCTCTTTCCTACATCTTTCCACCTCTTTTCTCTCTCCTCTCTCACCTTTCTCCTCTCTCCCTTCTCCTATTTCTTTCTCTCTCCGTCTCTCTTCTCCCTCTCCCTCTCTCCTTTCCGTTTCCCCTCAGTTCTCCCTCTTCCCTTTCCCTTTTTCTCTCCCTTTTCTTCTCTCCTTCATAACCTCTCCTAGCCTTTCCTCCCTCCCTTCCCCTTCCCTCATCCTCCCTCCTCTTCCCCACCTTCTTTCTCTCCCTCTCTCTTACTTTTCTCCTCCTCCCGTGTCATTCTTTCCCTTTCTCTCTCCCGTCACATTCCTCTCCTTCTATCCCTTTCTCTCTCTCCTCTCTCTTCTCCTCTCTTCTTCCCCTCCTCCTTCCGCTTTCTCTTTCTCTTACCCCTCCTTCCTCTCAATCTCTTCCTACCCCCTCTCTTCTCCTCTCCTCCTCTCTTCTTTTCCTATCCCTCTCTCCATCTCTCTTCTTTCCCCCTCCTCTCCCTTCCCTTCCTGTTCCCCTCTCTCCTGCATCCCTCTCCTCCCTCCTCCCTCCCCCCTCCTCTCCTCTCCCTCTCTCCCCCCCTCTCCTCCCCTCTCTCCCTCCTCGCCTCTCCCCTCTCCTCTCCTACCCACCCCCTCCCCCCCTCTTGATTGAATAACAAGGTTGCAAACAAAGAAGTGAGAATGCGTAAACGAGCAACATTAACACTTAGAACTCTGTTGCACAATAGACTAGCTTGTTATTTTTGTATCAGTTTAGTTAAATTCATTTTGTTTTCTCAGTAAAAATATCTTGCTTAGTTTAATCATCTGTTCCTTTTCATCATGGTGTTTAATTTAATTTTTTATTTTATATTATTTTTTACATTGATTATACTTGATTGGTTGGTAAAATAATAGTTGTGGTGATGATGATTAACAAAACTGATAATGCTGATAACGTCTTTGGTTCATATTAGTAATAACAATAGTATGCAAATATATTCACACACACACACCACCACCACAACACAACACAAGTACACACAAAACACACACACACACACCCACACACAACACAACACACACACACACAACATATATATATAATATTATAATATATATATATATATATGATATATATATATACCTATGTGAGTGTGTGTCTATGTGTTATTTGTGGTGAGTGGTATAATATATATATATATATATATTATATATATATATATAATTATTATATATAATTATATATATAATATGTGTTGTGTGTGTGTGTGGTATAAATATATAATATATATATATATATATATATATAATATATATATAATATATATATATATATCTATTTATTTATTTATCTATTTATATATATAGATCACAATCACGCACACACATAAACACACAGATATATTGCAGTCATATATATACATATTCACCACGCACACACACACACACACATAACACACACACACACCACGCACACACATTATACATATACACGCCACAGACCACACACTTTCACACACCATACACACACAAAACACACACACCACATATATATATACATATATACCGCACGCACACACACACATTAGACTCACACACACACACGCACACACACACCACTCACATATATATATATATATATATATATAATTAATATATATATATAATATATATATAATAAAAATATAATAAATATATATATATATATAATATATATATATATATATTATATATATATATATATATAGTAATATATATAATACGTAGAGAAAGACGGGAATGAAATAAAAGGTTCGTATACGTAATCTTTCTGACCATCGCTGTGATAAAGATCCATCCTAATCTTCCCTCCCGCCTCGAATCACAAACCAGAATGTAATCACTCGCCCTCCAATCCCCAAGCAAACCGCCAGAATCCCATGACAGACCATAAATGACAAAGCGTAATTTGTGACGTCACTCGTACATACCTTCTGCGGTATCCAGGAGAAGAGAGAGAGTGTGAGATGGTGGTTCTTTCGCTCTCTCTCCCTCCTTCTCTCCTTCTCTCTTCTTGGTTCTTTTTTCTTTCTTTCGCTCCTTCTCTTGGGGTGGGTAGGTCTGGAAGGAGAGAAAAGGGGATGGATGAGAAAATGAATAATTGAGAAAAAGACTTAAAGAAATTACGGTTAATTTCGAAACGATTAATAGATGAGGAAAATGAGAAGAGAAGTTATTTACGTTCATTTCGAAAGGATTAAATAAATTAATAAATGAAAGATGAAATTGTTATGATTTTTTTTTTCTGTTTCCTCGATCTGACTTTCTTCCTTAATTTTTACTTCCTTTTTTTTTCTTCTAAACAATCGAACACACACGAAAAGGAACAACAAAGGGAGAAAAAAGAAATAAAAATCAATAGATACACTTTCTTCCTCTGTATCTCATTATCATAAACAAAAACCAAACAACAACAACAACAAAACAACAAACAACAACAAACAAAACAACAACAACAACAACAAAAACAAACAACAAAACAACAACAAACAACAAAACAACAGCAACAACAACAAAAACAACAACAACAACAAAAGCATTGACCCCAAGAGTACATTCCTTCCTTACTATCAAATAACCCTATAATTGCCCAGAAACCCCAAATTTGGGGCAAATCCCATCCACTTACAAGATATCATTCGCTCCCAAAAGTCTATCCCTCAAGACACTTTATTGCCCCCACTTAAGAACAGCAACTGGCATCAGGCTTTTGCGGAGAGGTCACGTCACAGGCCACGCCCATAATCCAGGGTCAGACGTCAGAACATGTCACGTTCTTGCTGTGTGTCGATATCTCCTTTCTTCGGTTTTGGCTCGAGCTGGGTCAGATAAGGTCACAGAACCAGTTCAGATTTCACCGGTATCTTAGGACACGTTGGTTCCGCGTATTGTGTCTGTCTGTCTGTTGTCTGTCTGTCTGTCTATCTTCTCTTTCCTCTCTCTCTCTCTCTCTCTCTATTTCTCCTCCCTCCCTCCTTCTCTCACTCTCTTTCTCTTCCCTTCTCCTTCTCTCTCTCTCTCTCCTCTCATCCTCTCTCTCTCTTCACTCTCTCTCTCTCTCTCTCTCTCTCTTC
>NW_020872203.1:166507-169007 GCF_003789085.1 Penaeus vannamei
GGAAGACCTAGAGAAGGTGGCGTCATGTCACGAGCAATGTGAGTAGATAAAAGCCTCCAAGAGGAAGAAGGCTAAGTTTGTGGTGTATGCATTTTGTACAGGAGAACTTTTCCTTTTATCTTTTTCATCATCATTTCGTTTTCTCCATCTTTGTTTACTATCACTCTCTTTTTGTTGCTGCTATTGTTGTTGTTCTCTGTCTTAATCTCCATTTTTATCTTCACCTTCACCTTCATCAGCTTTCTAGTTTCCCTTCTCTTGTTTGTGTTCTTCTCTCCTCTTCTTTATTCTTCTGCTTGTTCTTATATGTGTTGTATTCCTCATTCATTCCCTTTTCCTTATGTGTGTTTTATATCCCCAAGTATTCAAATTCCATATGTAGTTTGTATTTCTTGCATAATTTGTACTCTTTATACATTTTGTATTCCTCATGTGTTTTGTACTCTTGAAATTTACATTCCTCATCTCATACTTTTCAGTTCTTTATGTATACTGTATTTCTGATTTCTATGTGTTTTATCTCTTTTGTATATGGTATGTTCTTGTGTTTTATAATAAACCCCTTCTATTTTCATATTCCATATTTCTCATATTCAACTTGAAAACTCAACACTTATAATTACAGTGATGAAGACAGGCAAGGGGACGTCGTGTTACTATCGGTTCCTGACAAAGGGACAGCAGTGGATTTGGCTACAGACGCAGTATTACATAACGTATCACCAGTGGAATTCAAAGCCTGAGTTTATTGTCTGCACGAACACAGTTGTAAGGTGGGTCTAATGATAGGTGCTTCTTTTTTTCTTCTTTTCTTCTTTTCCTTCTTGCAAATATTACAATTATTATTATAATGTTAAGACTAGACCACATGTAATCATGCATTCCTTCCCTCCCACAGTTATAGTGATGTCAAGGCTGAGTTAATTAAAGAGGAGACATCTAAAAGAAGTCCTTCTGAGCTGGAGATCCACCCAACTGAGGACAGCGGAGGACTGGCCACTGCTGGGCCTTCTGGTGCGGGGCCCTCAGGAGTAGGGCTAGTGGTGGGGGGGGCTGCTGCTGCTGCTGCTACTGCCACTGCCACTGCCGTTACAGTTTCAGGCCTTCAGGAGCAGCAGCAGAGTTTATCCGAAGATGAAGCTAGTCTACAGCCGGCTACGACTCCGCAGCCAGGGCCCTCGCACTTGCACCCACAGAATCTTCAGCATCAGCAGCAACATGTACAGCAGCAAACTCTTCCTTCACAGCAGCAGCAACAACAAACCCTCCAACAGCAAACTCTTCCTTCACAGCAGCAACAACAGCAAACCCTCCAGCAGCAAATAACACAGCAGCAACAACAATCACAACAACAACAGCAGCAACAACAACAACAACAACAACAACAACAACAACAACAACAACAACAACAACACAACAGCAGCAACAACAGCAGCAGCAACAACAGCAGCAGAACAACAGCAGCAACAACAGCAGCAGAACAACAGCAGCAACAACAACAGCAAGCAGCAACAAACAACAGCAGCAGCAACAACAACAACAACAACAACACACAGCAGCAGCAGCAGCAGCAGGCAGCAGCAGCAGCAGCAGCAGCAGCAGCAGCAACAGCAACAACAAGTCCAGCATCGCATAGCCATCCAAACTCAAGCCGTGCCCTTGCAGCGGCCCCCACAGTCACCCCTTCCCTCAGCATCCCAAGCACCCCACCCACAGCAGATAGTTCCCCTGCAGCAGGAGGGTACTGTCGTAAGACTTCAAGAGACAGGGAGCATCGCACAACCCATGGGACCTGCCTCACCTAGCAGTCAGAACTCTTCATACACACCAACGCAGATGCAACAGCAGCACCTGCCTGCGAGAGGGGAACCCCCACCCTGGCCTGCGAAAACTAGATCAGGTTTGTTACTATTTTAAACATATTTTATAAATATCCAGTTATATATCTTTGTTTTACTTGCTCATTAATTTTACCCTCATTATTGACATGCTCTTTTGCCCATTGTTTAGTTGGAATATAATTTGAGCTTCTGACTGATATGATCCTCTAATTGCTTCTTTTTTTGAGCATGACTTACCTCTATGTATGATATTTATTTGGACATTATTATTGTTATTGTTTTGGCTGTTGTTGTTGTTATTGCTATTATTATTTCAGTTATTATTTCAGAATGCATCCTATTACTGTTTTGGTAAATGTAGTGGCTGCATGTACTGTAGAGTATATAACTATTTGTGGATACAGGAATATATATATTTTTTTTATATTTGTAGTTATCTAGGCTCCTAGGTGAGGATACACTACAGTATAAATTTGGACTCTCCATTATGTAGATAGTAATCAGAAGGGGTATAGGTGATTCTCTCTCCCTCTCTCTCTCTCTCTCTCTCTCTCGTCTCATCTCTCTCTCTCTCTCTTCTCCTCTCTCTCTCTGATCTCTCTCTCTCTCTCTCTCTCTCTCTCTCTCTCTCTCTCTCTCTCTCTCTCTCTCTCTCTCTC
>NW_020872203.1:174007-184482 GCF_003789085.1 Penaeus vannamei
ATTGTATTCTTTTATTATAGTATTTTGATGATATGATAATAATCATTATGTCAGGGATTATAATAACAGTATCAAAAGTATTGGGAGTATTTTTCTCCCGAAAAGCCAAGGAATGGAGGAAATCAGGTGAGGTAATGTAGGGCCTACTAATGAGCTTTTTGATGGATGAGCATTTGTAGAGCCATCTGTGTGTGTGTGTGTGTGTGTGTGTGTGTGTGTGTGTGTGTGTGTGTGTGTGTGTGTGTGTGTGTGTGTGTGTGTGTGGTGTGGTGTGTGTGTGTGTGTGTGTGTGTGTGAGAGAGAGAGAGAGAGAGAGAGAGAGAGAGAGAGAGAGAGAGAGAGAGAGAGAGAGAGAGAGAGAGAGAGGGGGGGGGGGAGGGAGAGGGAGAGAGAGAGAGATACCGTGTTTTTATATATTCTTGTATGTCTTAAAACAATTATTGATTACCCTGAGGCAGTTCCCAACATAAGATTGGTAACCTTTCTCTTACTCTGTTGTTGCAATAACATTAGGGTCAACTTCAGGAGTGCGAGGGGGCAGAGGGTCCACAAGCAGCATTATGGGGGCAGGATCAGCCTCGAGTAGTCGGCAGCCGTTGCAGCAACAGCAACAGCAGCAACAGCAACCACAGCAGCCTCAGCAGCAGCAAGGTATGGTCATCATGGTTAGGTCTCTAGTTTTTCATATTTTTTGGTGCTGCAGATTATGGATACCATAATCTTAGGTACCAGTTGCTTGACCTTCAGCAGCGACATGGCTTTCGAAATACAAAAGCATTTTTAAATTAATCAATTTTTTTTTCCAGGTGGAGGTTACAGTAACATAGATCTGCAGTACCTGAGCAATAGTGGTGTGACCCAAAATCCAGCAACGCCAGCAGTCAGTGGAACTGCAACTCAGGTAGTCCAGGTGGCGACTGTACCCTTCTCTCCCGTCATTCCCATCAACCCCATGGTAACCAACCTCTCCGTCCAGCTGCCTTCTGCGCCAACCACTGAGGTCAGTTGATATATTTAGATGATCATGTTTGATGTGTAGGTTCATCATCATCATCACGGTTATTATAGTATCATCACTACTGTTGATATTAGTTTTATTATCATAAAAGGTTGCTATTAGTGTTCAGGTGATGAATTTTCACCTCTTCCTAAAAACATGAGTTATTGGTTAAATCTGCATTTTAAAGGTTTCTATGAAGATTACTCTTGTAGCATTTATCTAAGAAGGTTGAGGATACATGAGGGTAATACCAGTCCATTGTTACAGGGTACAAGGTAATTTTGTTTTGTTTATCTTAATTGCACATTGGTCACTAAGGAGGCAGTTAGTATGCCAGCCTGGCCTCATTTGTGATTATTAAATCATTTATTCCTTTTATTATTATTTGTTATTATTATTATTATTATTTTTTTTTTTTTTTTGTCAAATTCTGTTATTATTGGTGACTAGGCACTTGTAAAACCATCTCTATGTAAACAAAACTAATATGGTAATGGATATGATTTCTTATTGAGTCTTCAGCCATATTATATAGACAACTTTTTGAGTTCTTTCTAACCAGGAACTACTTGCTTATGGATAGTGTGATGGTAATAGTAGTAGTAAGTACTAAATAGTAAATGGCTTTATTAATCATTTATCATGATGATTGTGTATCACCATACTTAATTTTTCAATGGAATGTCGATCAGTAGCTTTGTAAGTATTCTCTGAAGAACCTTATCTGGTTGATGCCTTTTAACAGTATGTGATATTGAGTGAGAAGTTCGTACCATTCTGAACCAGTTTTACAAGAAGGCCTTGACAATTATTTTAAAATTAGCTATGCCTATGTCCATGTGGAATGGGGTCTTACGTGATGTCAAAAATATTATCTTGCATCTTTTTTTTTTCTTTCTTTCTTTCTTTTCTTTATTCTTCTCTCCTCCTCCTACGTCTCCAACAGCCACTTCAGTTTTCCTTGAACAATGTCACTATTCCTTTCCCAGTCAGATACATTGCAATTTACTCAATCTCTCTACCTCCTCAACCCTTCCCATTTTACTAATCTCTGCTCTGCTTCATTTGCCCCTTTTCGCTACCATGCTATCCTATAACACTCTCTAATCTTTGACATCTAACATCCCCCACTCCTCCGCATATTCTTCTTCTGCGTTTCCAACAACCATCTCTGTTTTCCTTGAACATTGCTCGTATTCCTTCCCCAGTAACAGATACACTGCAGTTCATTAAATCGCTTTACTCCCTTAACCCTCCCCTTTTTACACAAATCTCTGCTTTACTTCACTTGCTCCCCTTTTTCCCTTTTTCACTACCATACTATCCTATAATGCTCTCTAATCTTTGACATTAACGCATTTTGTATTAATCTTAACTCCTCTTTACCCTTTTTGACACAATCTTTACCACATTGCTTTATGATCTTTGATGTCAAGCACATTTATTTGTTTCAGACATTAAAATTTTTTTTTTTTTTTTTTTTTATTTGGTCAATCATCATGGCATTTTGGAGATTTTATTTTTTTTCAACAAGGATTAACCAGATCATGTACAATTGAAATGGACAGAGAAAATAAAAAGCATTACTTTAATGTTTGTTTTTTTCTGCAGGGTCTTCGCCAGTCATTGATATTAAGTCCTGATCAGAGACAACTCCAGGAACAGCTCCGAAGAAAACATGCAGAGCTTCAGCAACAGATTTTGAGACAGCAAGAGGAACTGCGGCAAGTTAATGACCAACTCATAATGGCACAATATGGCATGAGCTTACAAAATATATATAAGGTGAGTTGAGCTCACATTTGTTACTGTGTGAGAGAAGACTATTAATATATCCATTTGTTGATCTTGCATGAGGTGTTTCCATGTTTATGAATGAAGTTTTTTTAATAGATTATGTTGAGGAACTCTATAGACTCTATCAATGGACAGATTTCTAGTTTATTGTAACCCCTATGATCTAAATGACATGAGTATCACATCATGAAAAATTTTGGCTAAGCCAGGGTGACATGAACATGTCATTATAAGAAATTTGGCTGTGGGCCAGGGTGATGCAAACTTTCCATTATGAACATTTCGGCTGAAGGTGGTAATGGGATAGACTCACAACAAGTGCAAAAATCTCGTGGAGGTTGATTAGACAAAATCTCACTTATTGTTATTATTCTTTCACTGAGTTACAGCCTACCTAGAGAAATGATATGGAGTCTATGCAAGGAAAAAGCAAACCAAATGACAATTATGAACATTGGAAAATGGCAAAAAAGCTAAATACGATTATGTAGAAAAAGAGAGAATATTACAAAGGGGAGGCATAGAGTCTTGTAACCACAAACAAGTGTTCACATGCTCACAGCCTACAAGCCACACATTCATCAGTGAGGCATTTGGATTAAAAGATGTAAGATAGTAAGTCATGTGTTGAGCATATTCTGAATATTGCAATGGTAAGGCTATTTAGACTCAAAGTAGTGTCACCAATATTTGTTATTTGAGTAGATTTTTCTTGTGTTTTTCAATTGGTTTAATTTGAGTATTTGAAGAAAGTGTTGTGAAGAATAAGGATCATTTAAATTTTTCCATGTCCTTAGTAAAATGGATTAGATTTTAGATTGATATCCCAAAACTTAGACATGCACACAAGTTCTTTATATATGATTTGCATTTGTATTTATATGCCTCTGTAATTGTGAGGAAAAAGATGAAACATAAAACATTCATCTGCTAATCATTTGTTGATTTTTGAACAGGGTGGAGTGCAGTATACCCCAGCGAACTCAGTGGGCAACAATGGAAGTTTCCAGAGCAGTGTGGCCGTGGGCTCAGGCGTGGGCAGTGTGATAGGCATGGGGACGGGTAGTCTTCCAGTGTCCACGGCATTGCATCCTGGTGGCACTGTAACTCTGGCGACAGGCACTTTAGCAGGGACTTTAGCCACCCAGTCATTTGTGACCATGAGTACGCCCTCCTCTTTACAATCACCTACAAATACTGTTTCCACAATTAACCCTGCACAAGTATGTGTATACTATTTGTGTCATTACTTATTTGTAAAACATTTGGATGATATTATATGTTATAGAAGTTGAGAATCAGAAAAGAAAAGATGTAGATAATCATGAAAAAAGATATATATGCATGTGTGTGTGTGTGTGTGTGTGTGTGTGTGTGTGTGTGTGTGTGTGTGTGTGTGTGTGTGTGTGTGTGTGTGTGTGTGTGTGTGTGTGTGTGTATGTGTATGTATATTTATATGTATATGTACATACACACACACACACACACACACACCACACACACACACACACACACACACACACACACACACACACACACACACACACACACACACACACACACACACACACACAGACATATATAATTATTTTTTTATTATTTTATATATATATATATATATATATATATATATATATATATATATATATATATATATATATATATTATATAGATATACATATATAGATATCCTTTTCAACAGAAGCATCTGGAACAAGATATAAACAATTAAGAAACAATTACTAATGTAAGCACTTGCTCTTCCAGGTGAGTGTGCAGGGCATTGGTACAGGGATGGCGGTGCCCTACCAGTTGTCCCAACAACAGGCTCAAATGCTGTTTGCTCAACCTGGTGGTACTGGCCAGCCTCACCAACAATCACCACAGCACCAACCCAAGAAGTGAAAACACGGTGATTTTTGCTCACCGCCAGACTCACAGCGGAGCCAGTCCCGAGAGGCAGAGGCTAAGGCTCTCCTGCCGGGTGTTGTGATGTCTGCACCTCACTTCTCTCTGTCCTTCTGCCACCAAGTGACACCAGCCTGAAGACGAGGGGATCAAGGCCTGCCAAGGCCCTGAGTCAACACTGGCTGCCAAAGGGCTTCCTGCTCCCAGCGACTCGTCTCTTCCCCTGTTCACACGCGATCTACCAAAGAGTGCATGAATGGTTGCCCTTGTTTAGGAGGAAGAAGAGAGGAAAGGAAAGACAGAAACCTTTGCCTAATAAGCCTAAATTTTGAATGTATGGAAGCCCTGAAATGCTTCCTCTAGACAAACAGACAGAAATAGGGACATTGTTCAATTCAGTCAGTTACAATTGTGAATTTAATCTTTGAGAAATGGTCTCCATTTTTGACAATCATTATGAATTCAATTTTTATTCGTTTTGATATATGGTATTATAGTCAAGAAAACTATCACACAGGCTTTAAGGAGAAAGAGAATAGGGATGATAATTATGTGAAGTATTTATGATATTTCTCCTGAAAGTTTGTAATATGGAAAAACTTGATTAAAAATATTCATATCACAGTAAAAAATCTCTAAAAGTAAGAATCTTTTCCTATTGATCAATTCTTCCTTTCTTACATCCAAGTATTTCACTTGTTTCTTAGAATGAATTAGGAGTGAAGTATCCTTACAAATTTCTAATTTTCTAAAAAAAAATTATAAACCTTTTTTATTGATACATTGAAAGGTACCTGCTAGTGTATTATCTCATGTAAATATACATATTTATTCTTGAGATATAAGTAATGTGTACATGATACCTGTAACTGATTTTCATGTCTTCACCTCTTTTCCTCTTTTGTAAATGTTATTTCCTGCCTTCTCCTGTAACTGACTGATTGACTGATGTATTTAATGAGGGATGTCTTCTTTTTCTCTTTATATACACTAATGAAAAAAGTATTGCAATGTATAGTAAATGGATAGATTGTTATCATCATAGACCTTTAAAAAATTATGAACTACGATCTCAACATCTAGCTATAGAAAAGAAGAAGAAAAGAAACTTATATAAGGCACAGTGACTGAACCAGACATCATAGTGATCCGAATACACAACATTGGTTTTAAAGTTCAAGAAAATATTATGCGACAAGTGCCGAGGTTTGTTAATAGACGTGCGTGTGATACAAGGGGGTGGGGGTTGTCACGGAGGGACTGGAGTCTCACGGGAAATGTGTTCCCTTGTGCCACATTACTTGCTCAGTTTTATAATCACAATCAAAACTCATGAAACTTAGCCAAATAAGGATGCAAAAACAATCTTAGTGCTGAGCTTACCTATTGATAGTATAACTGTGTATCCTTAATAACATGCAAATTGTAAATACAGAAGAGGACGAATTTATGTACAAGTGTAAAGATAATTATATATATATATTTTTGTCATGCCTTATAAGGTATTGTTTTGAGATGTGATAGATGTATTATGACTATTGGTATATATGATATAGGAGCAGTTGGAAAAAACGCTGCCAGTTTTTATGAACATAGTATCTATGTTCGTATGCCAGCCAGGAAGTTACATTGGCTTGAGCAGTATATGAACACATGGACAATAGAAATTATTTATTTGATAAGAGGGTACGCAGCTTATCGTATGTGAGTTTCAAAGAGAAATATTGTACAAGGCTATAGAGTCTGTCCCACCCTCTCATCCCACAGGAAAATGAAAATGAAATGGACCTTATTCTGTCTTTGGTGTGCAGCTATGAGTTCTTGAATTTATTTAGTCTTTATTTGTTATTATTGTTCTTTACAAATAAATTATTGGGTTTATAATTTCTATGCATGGGGACAGTAACATTTGCTGAAGTTCTGTGTTATGAGCTTTGTTATATTTTATTTGTTTCTGGCATTTTTATGAGTTTAATGTAGCTGCTTATCTTAATTTTTTTCTTTTATTATTTTTGCTTATTATTACTACTTCTATTACAGCTATAGCATCATCACAACCATCATTGTTATTATTGTATTATTATTGTTATCATCATCATCATCATCATCATCATCATCATCATCATCATTTGTTAGTGTTATTATTATTATTATTATTATTATTACCCTTATTATTATTATTATCATTATTATTATTATTATCCTTATTATCTTTATCATTATTATTATTATTATTATTATTATTATTATTATTATTATTATTATTATTGTTATTATTATTATTATGATGGTGATGATGGTGATTCATCATTTTAATCAATATTATCATTATCATCATTTAATATCATTATCATATCATTTTAATCAGCATTATCATGATAACTATCATTATCCTTAACCTTTTAATCATAGTCATCATCACTATCATTATCAATCATCATCATCATCATCATCATCATCATCATCATCATCATCATCATCATCATCATCATCATCATCATCATCATCATCATCATCATCATCATCATCATCATCATCATCATCATCATCAATCATCAATCATCAATCATCATCATCACCATCACCATCATCAATAATAATAACCTCCTCAGTATTATCTGAAGGATATGAATATACTGTCACCTTGTTGATATTTGAGCAGTGAAAATTGAGATGTTTGATTGACATTAATTCCATTCAATGTAAAAGTAAACCAAACCTGCTACAATAATTATAGCATGGCGTTTATAGGAAAAATTAAGAGGTTCGGATTTTTATTATAATCCTTAATTTTGATAATGATAATAACACCATCAATATCATATTACTATTATTGATTCTATCAGTCATTATTATTATTGCTATCTATTTTTTTTTTAGAATATGATAGCTTTTTAAAAAAATACATTTCATAGTTTTTATTTGTCATTATTACTGAGATGGTTAGGCTCTAAATCTTCCCCGAAAAATGTAATGTCTCAAACAAACTCGAGTATGAAGCCGTGGGCACAGTCAGCTACCTGTCTTTCGTGAAAGCAGATAATTTCAGCCCTTTAAAGTTAAATTGACGTTTACATGGAATTTTTAATGGTATTGGCACGTAAGAAATCATATACGATGATTTACTAGTTGTTTTTGTTCATTTAATTTGTATCGCTATCATTGTATGTAAGATTGTTGGTTGGTTAATTTTATACGGGTTCTTGGATTTGATGTAGTTTTTTATTTATTTTTTCGTATATGTTTTACATAACCTCTTATTTTCCATTTTCATTGTCTTTCCATGTCTTATTGTTTAATTTGAATGATCAATCCATGTTTTTCTCACTTACATCTTTTTTTTTTCTTATTCTATGGTCTTTAATTCAGCTCTTGTTTATACAAGTATCTTTCTTTAAAATGTGTCACTTTCCTATTGAAAGTTTCCCCAAGTCAGAATGCAGCTAAATTTGTATTTTATTTTTGCAAGTCAGGGGTAATTTTTTTTTTTTTTTCTGATTGGTATTTCATGAAGACAATTGAATTAGGCAAAAGATGATGAAAAAACATTTTGGGTGGAATTTGTGTTTCATTGCGACTTTCCATGGTTCAGGTTGGTCCTTTTGTGTAGGTATGACACATTCAGGAATTTTGCTCTGCAGGTGAATATGTTCAGATACGCAAAAAGAGTAACCTTTTTGATGAGTATTTTTTATTTTGCTTTTTCTTATAGGGTCCTGTCAGGATTTTAAAGCATGCGCGCACACACATGCTTACACGCACACACACACACATACACACATTCTGTATATCTGTATATAAACATATTGTGATGTGTATCCACAGGTTTATAAAATACTGTATTTAAAGTCATGTATCTACAGGTATGGTTTTTCTGTAATGGTTGAATCATATGGTAAATACTTACCAAAAACAAATCTTATTGCCTTTGTTTGCCACCATTATATATTATATATATATATATATATATATATATATATATATATATATTATATATATATATATATATATATATATATATATATTTATTTATTTATTTATTTTCATTCTTCTGATGTAGGAAAACATTTTGTAATTTGAAGGGTTTGTAATATTTCACTGATAGTGCTGATGAAAGAAAGAGGTTAATTCTATGTATATACCCTTTTTGTGATCTGCTACTATTGCTCTTTTTATTTGTATTTGTATTATAGAGAAAATTTATTGTGTAATTTACCTATATTTATTCATGTATGAAAACATGCATTTGCCCGTATACAGATATACGAAATGTAACAACAGTACATATGTGACCATACACAAGGCAATACACAAACAGGAAACAGCGTAAAGTGCTGTAAGAACACGACGGGAAGCAATGGAAAACTCACCTCAAACACCTTAGTAGATCTAACAAATTCTCTGTCTGCATTCATACCTACAGGAAGCATGGTAATGGAGGGAGGGGGGGGGGGATTTTAATGCTGTATGGAATGTCCAGATAAAAGGTAAAAGGAAGAAACAGGTGGGCATGAGTACTTGCTTTGGCAGTCGGTCAAAGCGTGTGGATTGCCAGGTTAAGAGAATTTCAGGCAATATAATGCGTCCATCTTTCAGTTAGTCGTATATTTTTAAAAAACCAAGTAAAGAAAGAAAAAAAAAATCTATGCCATGTCATGCCTGAAGTTTACATTTGCATTGTTAATATGCATAATTAAATAACTTCAGAATTACATTGGATAATAAGTGTAAGGCTACAGGATGTGCTGAAGTCACCTCAGATCCACATACTTATAAGCTGTACTATAGCTTGATACTGCCTGTTCAGATTTTTTCTTTTATAAACACTGCCACTAAACTTTACAGTGTGATAACCAATCTATAAGTACTTTTGATAATCCATTTATTGTAGTAAAGGTTAAATCCTGCACTCATGCCTTCCTCAGATGCTCAAGGAGTATTTGAGACTTTTTATATAAGATTATTTTGGCCTTTGGAAAAAACTAATGGTTGATGAATTATCATTTTATTTTCATTTCCCTGAGGGTGATATTATCAAGACATGAAAAAATAAGAATGCGAAGGCAATCACAAATTCTTGTTGAAGCCAAACTTATTTTAAGATATTTATAACCTGTGATCTATGTAGCTATATGCCTTTGTTACATCAAATATATAAATTTCACCAAATGACATGCGTTCATATGGTAGCTTGTGTTACATACCAACTCAGTGCAATGGGTTTTTTAACAAAGATTTTATATTGTATAAAAAAAAGTTGGCATTAGCTTTGAAACATATCAATCAGGAAAATACTTAAATTTAAAATGCAAAGAGCTATTTCTTTTTGCATCAGATTAACACTATTTTCTTTGGTAGTCAAAAATCTTGTGGTGCAAAGTATAAAGTAAACAGAAACATGTTCACATTCTTGAGATTTCATAGAGGGGAAAAATTCAATATGCATTTTTGTTCCACAAAATTATTAATGCATCAGGGAGGGGGTATTTTCAAATATAGATTGGTCTTAATAATATGGGATAATAAGCTACTGAACTTTGAAGACAGAGAAAACAAAAGCCTACATAATGAGCCTATTAACACTTGCTTATTGAGGCTCAGTATTAGCAGAAGACTCACAAATATGGCGATATGATCCACAGTACCTGGAACTCAAAGCTGAGTATTGTAAATATATAAATTTCCCACTGAATTTTGGTGTTTTATTTCCTTTGTGCCACAGACATCGAAATAATGATATGACAATGAAACCTATTTCCTTTGTGCCACA
>NW_020872203.1:197542-200042 GCF_003789085.1 Penaeus vannamei
GTAATAACGACTGATGACGTACCACTCCATCACACAAGATAATAAGTTCCCGACCACTCAGCCATGGCGGGAAGTGAGCGAACCATTCAGTCTCGGGAGCTAGTGGGCGCCCCTTGCGGCAGCGCCTGGCCGACGGGGCTGCCCCTTGCTCGCCTGACGAACACTGGATGCTGGGTCTGTGTGGCCGCGGGAAAGGCTTGGCCTTGTATGTCTGTCTGTGTATGAAATAATGTATGTATATATGTAAGACAATGCACACACACATACACACACACACACACACACACACACACACACACACACACACACACACAACACACACACATACAACACACACACACACACACACACACACACGTCTTTCGCCAATCTTAACAAGATGTCAATAAATTATCTGTACAACTGTTGCTGATTCTCAGAGGTCGAAGGTTAACTTGCCCCCCCCTATTCAGTGGCCTTATTTTGTCAAACACGTTTATAAAAGAAAAATAAATAGAGACAAATCAATGAATAAGTAAATAAATCATATGCTGGCATAAATCACCTGCCGGCTGCGTGTGTGAAGCTGCTTTAAAGACATGCATTCACGCACACGCCCAGGAAAAGCATCGTCTGAAGCGCAGGGGAAGCCCCGTGGATTCCTTCGCCTCGAGCCCACAGGCTCCTGGCGGTCCCTGCTTCACCCCCCACGCCGTCCAGCGTACTATTGACTCCCCAGCCTGCCTCCTCTATACCCTACCTACCTTCACCTGGACGCCCCCTCACCTGCCCAAGCTCTTCTCTTTGCTTCCCCATCATCCCTCTTCCTCCAATTCCACAGTTTTCCCATCCCCTTCCTCCCCTCCCTCCCTATGATCCTAATAACCCATCTCCACCCCAACGCGCATCCACGCTCCCCCCCCCCAAAACGCGCAAGCAAATGCATGCATAAACGTGGGGTTTATACGCCCATCCCCCGCCGCCGCCTTCATTCACACCCAAAGGGGATCCGCCGGTTAACAAACGGCATCGCCCAAGTTCCGCCGCGACCGTAAATCAAAGCGGCAGCACCAGATCTGTGCGGAGCGGACCGGCTTTGCGCTGCAGCATCCGGACCGCCTCCATCTGTGCCGGTGTGGATGCTGTGATGCTGTTCCTCGCTCTCGTTCCCTATTCCCCCCCTCCCTCCTTCGCCATGCCCTCCCCTCCATCCCGCAAACATCCTTGTAACTTTATTTACACTCTGGCGAATAAAACAAAAAATAAGACAAGAGAAACCGACAAAGAGAAGAAGAAAGAGATAGAGAAGAGTGATGAAAGGAAAAAAAGAAGAAGAGAAAAACTTTTACAACTTAATTGGTCCGAGTGTTTGGTCGGCTTTGTTTCGGTGTCAGTACTCGCTTTAAAACCACGCAGGCATCGTCGTCTATAAACATTGTGATATAAACTTCACAGAAGAGAGAGAGAGAGAGAGAGAGAGAGAGAGAGAGAGAGAGAGAGAGAGAGAGAGAGAGAGAGAGAGAGAGAGAGAGAGAGAGGAGAGAGAGAGAGAGAGAGAGAGAGAGAGAGAGAGAGAGAGAGAGAGAGAGAAGAGAGAGAGAGAGAGAGAGAGAGAGAGAGCGGAATGCAATGCATGTAGCACAGGAACCAGAGACTCTCCAACTTTGGCTGCTTGGAGTTCCTTGCGCCTCCTTGGGCTTGCAACAATTTCTTGTCAGTTGCCGACGCCGTTCGACTACGCGAGGTGTTAAAGGCAAAAGAAAATTAGAGGACTCTCCATGCTATAAATGTCCGCTAGAGAATTATTGTATCTCTCTCTCTTTCTTTTATTTATTTATTTTTATTATGTTTTACTTATTATGCACGTGTGTTTTCCAAAACGTGTTTTTAACGAATTAACTACCTATTTCTTTTTATGATTTTTCTTTTAAACCAGCAATGAAATTTGTCAGCTCACCAAGATTCTGGGGATAGAATGTAAACATTTTACTCAAATTTCCATTAGTTTTTCTCTATTACATACAGTGAGGAATGGTTTCATATCCTCTATACACTTGCATGTCGACATCAGCAGAGACGTGTGACCCATGCTGCTACATCCAAGACGGGCCAACTACTGTATCTACTTGCTATAACTACAGTAACCATAGGACAATAAAGGAAGAGAGCAGTGACATGAATACGAGGAGAAGGCACAGTAGTTACATGTGTTTACCCAGATACCTGTGTCCAAATCAGAAATGGTAAAATGGCGTGTGATGGGGAAGGGGAAGGGGGGGCGAGTGCAATACATGTACGGGAGCGCAAAGGGGTGTTTATATCATGCAGAATATAAAGACACAGACAGATACACACAAACACACATACACACAGTACAGACATATATGATAATTTACACATGCATATTAATAGGGCACACATGTACGGCCGATTTCCAGCCGAAAAACGCTAGCCTTGAAATACGACCAAGTGCAATCCAGGTCAGCGCCCATTACGCTTTGCCACACGAACGCTTCCGGTG
>NW_020872203.1:206001-211001 GCF_003789085.1 Penaeus vannamei
GAAGAGAGAGAGAGAGAGCAGACAGAGAGACAGAGAGAGAAAGAGAGTCAGAGAGAGAGAAGAGAGAGAGAGAGAGAGAGAGAGAGAGAGAGAGAGAGAGAGAGAGAGAGAGAGAGAGAGAGAGAGAGAAGAGAGAGAGAGAGAGAAGGAGAGAGAGAGAGAAGGAGAGAGAGAGAGAGAAGGAGAGAGAGAGAGAGAGAGAGAGAGAGAGAGAGAGAGAGAGAGAGAGAGAAGGAGAGAGAGAGAGAGAAGAGAGAGACAGAGAGACAGAAGAAGACAGAGAGAGAGAGAGAGAGAGAGAGAGAGAGAGAGAGAGAGAGAGAGAAGAGAGAGAGAGAGACGAGAGAGAGAGAGAGAGAGAGAGAGAGAGAGAGAGACAGAGACAGACAGAGAGAGAGAGAGTGGATTATGTTTTTATTAGGCGCCATGTGGATTTTTCTAGTTATGCGATAATACTTCCTCAGTTATCAGCAGCTGATAAGGGATGTGAAATTTCCTTGGAGATAAGGTTTGGTGTGATAAATAATTGGGGTAATGATGGATTACATTTTGCAAACAACGACCACTTGGCCTAAGCAGAATTAACTATAAATCTGAAACAGAAAAGAAAGGATTTTTGACCCACATTTCATTTAAGTACGTACAGCGCGATAAAATTTAGTGCGCCCGTGTTCACACAGTCAAAAGAAATCAAGTCAAAATAAAGAAAAACAGAATCTGACAGCAAGAATATGTAATACATCACTTATAAATTCAATTCACGACTCATATCACAGTTTCTTTTGTGTGATAGTGGAGATAAACAAGAATAATCTGCGGTAACGTCTCCACAGTAAAACAAATGACTGTCGCTGGCGTCGGCACGTGGTGGCAGCTTTTTTTTTTCTTTTTATCTATCCATGTTCTTCCTTTTTTCTTAAATCCGCTTTCTGACGTTCATTAACGTGTGTAACTGATGATGAAAACGATGACTTTGAGGACTTTTAAGGAGGATGGGAATAAGATTTGTAGTCCTGGTAAACGAATAAATAATCAGTTCCATGGGATGTTGTTATAATGTATTCCGACCAACTTAGCTTTATCTTGAAACAGACATTTTATACATCATTAAAAATTAAACAGTCGTACTTTCCGTTCATTTACTCATGTACACAGTGAAAAGGGGCGTTCCGTTCATTTACTCATGTAAAAAGGGGCGTTTCCCACGAGTTTCGAGAACCGAAAGGGCGTGGCCAATCCAATATTTCTGTCAGTACCAACATCCGTCCATCTTTTCGTCTATATAGCTACATATTTTCTTCCTCCTCTGGGGCTGGCGCCGGCACTGATAGCGGCAAGCAATTGATAAGTAAATCCTCTGAACTATTTCTGGCTTATGGGGCTTTGGATAACACACGTATAAGCGTATCTTTTTTCTAGGAACGCTGTATCCCACTTTGTTTATTTCCTCTGTTGCTTCTCATGCCGTGATATGTCCCTCTGTGGACTTATTAGGAAATGGCGGTCTTTTTTTTTGTTTTTTTTTTTTTTTTTTTTTTTTCGTGTGTGTACAGTATGTGCGTGTGTAAGATGTTATTGTTAAAGGTGTTGTTATCATTATTAACATTATCATCATTATTACTATTATCAATATTGTTTTGATTGTCACCATCATCATCATTGTAACCCTTATCCTCATTGTCATTATTATGATTATTATCATTCTTATTGCTGTTGTTATTATCATTATTATCATTCTTATTGCTGTTGTTATTATCATTATTATCATTATGACTGTTATCAAAATCATTATTATCTATATCATCATTATTATTGTTATTACTATTATCAATATTATCGTCATTGTTATTATTATTTATCAGTCGATATTTTTATCATCATGTATACATTGATCACTAATCATTATTATATCGATTATTACATTATGGATTGTTAGTAATCTTATCTCTATCCTTATTATTATTATTATTACTATCTTCCTTACTACTATTATTACCATTACTATTCGTCATCGATCGTCGATACTATTATTATTATTATTACAATAATTATTGTTACAACCATTATTATTTTCATCATTGTTATTATATACATTATCATCATTATTGTTATCATCGATTATCATTACCATTATCATCTGTTTATAAATCATTATTACCATTATCATCATTGTCATTATTGTTATCATTATTATCATTATCATCATTGTCATTATTGTTATCATTATTATCATTATTTTCATTGTCATTATTGTTATCATTATTATCATCATTATTATATTTTTATTATCATTACCTCCACCTAGTTATGTTTTTTCGCATTGCGTCAGTTGTGTTTGTTTGTAAGTTTTAAGGCAGGATTAACTCAAAGAAGTATGAACAGATTTTATAAATTTGCAAGAGGTTGTGTCTTAGCTTGTAGATTCACCTCAGAATTTTGGTGTGATCTGGATCATGATCCGGATTCAGATTATTTTTAATCATTGCATCAGTATACCCCTATGACTTGCCAAAGGGGGTAACTATTATAATATTATTACCTTTATCATTATGAGAAGTGATTTTTTATATAATTCTGCTAGGCGTGAATATTCTTTTTGTTTTTTTTTTTGTTTTTTTTCTGTCTGGTCTGGACCCTATTCGCCTTCTAGTCTTCTAGTTACTATTGTTACTGCTATTATTATCATTATCATTCTTCTTATTATCATTATGTTCTTTCATTTATAAACTATTGTTATAATTGTTTCTTTTTCTTAGTTGATTATAATTCAGTCATCTCATTTGTATGATCACTATTATGTATTTACATATTATAATTTTATTAAAATAATTGCTATCATTATCATTATTATAATTACTATTGTCATACTCATCATTCCTATTACCACCATTTTCATTTTCATTTCTGTTACCATTATCATTTTCATTATTACAATTCTTATCATGGCGTCCTTGTGTTCGGATGTTGACTCCCAATCCCTCCACATTTTTTTCAAATTCTTTAGCCACACTTGCTTTGGAACTCCCCGACCTCAATGGCATCTCTTTGTTCAATTTCTCATTTCCTTTTTCCTAGTCGCCTCTCTCTTCTAAGTCCTCATGTTTTTTTTTCTTCTTCTAATCTTTTGGTCTTCCTCGTGGAGTCTTGCGATCTGGTATGATGACATGGGAAAGGCGAGATCAGTAGCTACTCGAGGTGTCATGGCGGTTGTTTTGTTAATTGTTCGGTGAAAGTATAACCATTAAAATCGTTATTTTCCTTTCTTTTTTGAGAATTGAAGAGACCAAAATGATCGACCATATTCTCAGAGCATCCGTGACTTTTGTGACGTCATCAGAATAAACGCCATGTGGTTTTTTTTTCCAGAAATAGAAGCAGACGCCATGACACCTCCTCGAGATGCTACTGACCCAGCCTTTCCCATAATGATATCTATGGGATGCGTGGCGTCTCTGTTTTCGCTCGCTTGACTGACTGGCGCGCGCAAAGTCACAATGCCCAGTACTTGGTTGCAGCTTATATATGTACATTTATGTGTATGTTTATGTATTGCCATTATCATTATTATTATTATTATTATTATTGTTGTTATTGTTGTATGATTCGTTTTATAATACATTCATCAAAAACATTTGGAGTTTACATATGCCATGTCTTTTTTTTTTAATTTTACGTCTTTATTATGCCATGTCTAAACTGCAACATGAGAATTACAAAACTAAAATCACGTAGAATATATGATATAGGCCTATAAACAATCGCTGATAATCATCGCCTGTAAAATATGTCTAATATGCAAATCGTTCAACGTGCCGTCATCTAAAATTTCTTAAGTATCTGCTCATTTACTTTCGTTTTCTATTATTTATGTCCCACCCTACCATGCTCTAATTCCCCCCCCCCCCCGCCCCCTTGCCCTCAGCTCTCTCCAAGTGACGTCATAGGCCTTATCACCAAAGCTGCGCTCCGAAGTGACGAGACCTGTACTTATATAGACCTTGGTTACGGGTTCTGCGTCTAGCTCAGGGGATTTATAACCCATGTAAAGGTACCTTGGTCTAGTTTCTGTTGAACTGTCGTGCATGATGTTTATATCCCACCATGATTTCACTTTTTTTTCCCTTCCTGTCGTTCGTTCAGGATCATGTTTACATAATTTCTCTTTGCTTTCGAGGCCATATTTTTGGTTTGGATTCCAACACGCTTGTTTGGCGAAGTTTGTTGTTCTTGTTTTCGTCTTCGTTGAGCTTACAGAAGGGTAAGTCCGCTGTCATATCTATTTTTATTTATTTATTTATTTATTACCGTAATTTGTTCTCCATTCCTTCTTTCGGCCTTTGCATATACTTTGCTCCTGTCTGTCCCCTCAAGACAGACTTTCCGAGCCAGCCACAAGACCCCAGAAAAAGTGTCCTTGCAGTCTTGTTATCTCTCCACTCACCTTGGTTCTCATTTCTTACTTTCTCCTCGAATTCACTCTTGCTTATCACTTTTTTTCCATTTCTAATTATCGCTGTCACTCTTACACCTCTCATCACCTCCAGTATCCTGTCTCGTTGACCTATCTATGTATCTATGTATCGATGTATCGTCTGTCTATCTATCTATCTATCTCATCTATCTAATCTCTCTATCTATCCATCCATCCATCCATCAATCAATCAGGCAATCAATCAATCTCTCTCTCTCTCTCTCTCTCTCTCTCTCTCTCTCTCTCTCTCTCTCTCTCTCTCTCTCTCTCTCTCTCCTCTTCTCTCTCTCTCTCTCTCTCTCTCTCTCTTTCTGTCTGTCTATCTATCCATTTGATCGGTACAATTTACTGCTTCGAAGACTCTGTTCATTATCCCGTTTATCCCATGCTTCTGAAAGCCAAACTTGTTTATTATGATGATGATGATAACAATGATAATGATGATGATTAGTATTATTGTAATTAATTATTATTAGCGTTACTATTATCACTATTGTGATCACCATCATCTTTATTATTATTTTTATTA
>NW_020872203.1:216001-238501 GCF_003789085.1 Penaeus vannamei
TAAACCAGAGAGAGAGGAACGGAGAGAGAGAGGAGAAGAGAGAGAGAGAGAGAGAGAGAGAGAGAGAGAGAGAGAGAGAGAGAGAGAGAGAGAGAGCGAGAGAAGATAGATAGATACGACAAAGACGAGAGAGAAGAGAGAGAGAGAGAGAGAGAGAGAGGAGAAGGGGAAGAGAAGAAGAGAGAGAGAGAGCGACAGAGAGAGTAGAGAGAGAGAGAGAGAGTTAAGCCGTTAGTCAGTAAACAAGAAATACAAGATAAAGTAAAAGCAGAGTGAAACAGGACACATCTTAATCATACTATATAAGATTTGAAATTTGATGGGACTCGAGTGTAACATTTTTCATATATCTTTCCAAGTAATACTTTGCTTTCTTATCAAGATTGATTTAATATTTATTGTTTTATGGTATTTATTTTTTATATATTTTTATACTTAGTATCAATTAATACAAAATGTATTTTATATGTATAATTTTTCTGTCTTCCTTTCCAGGTTATTCATTATGAAAATCTAAATCAAGAGTTATTATTCTATGTTCATACATTTTTATTCTCATGCAATATGTTTACTCTCTTTTCTATTTTATTTTTTGAACAGAAAGTTTGGAGAGATAAGGACTAGTTTGATAAATACAGATAATCATTTCCAAGGATTATAAAACACATGTTTTTTCTTCGTGGTAAATTATCAAAAATTTATTCGATGACGTATTATTTACAGATAATATGGTACAAACTGTGAAATTCAAAACATTATACAAAGTGCAAGCAAAAAGGCTGAATGTAGAATGAAAGTAATGCCATTTGTTTATTAGGGTTATTAGTAGTATACCACTTGGCTACCAACGGCAGGCATGTGTTTGCGGAGACCATAACAGAGTGGTCGGGTTCTCCTGGTCAGTCTAGCAAGCGCGCCGCATGCACTGCTGCGGGAACATACATGGTCGATTTCTTATGCTCGCTGGGGAGAGAAAGAGCTTAAATTCTATCAGTATCGCCTAGCGAAATGACCATCAAAGATAATCTCCAGAATTCTATGAATGTTACAAAAGAACATAATTCCTTTTTTTTTTTTTTTTTTTTAGGGGAGGTTGTTTTTTTTTTTCTTTAGACAGAATGCCGAAAGTAACTCCAGGAGCAGCGCCTGTGATCTGCGCACGACAAATTGGCCACGAAAACACAATATATTAGCATACCTGTTGTGATAGATACTACACAGCATTATACTTAGTAACTACACCCCAGGGAGTATTTGCACTCAGTAGCCGTTACCAGTTATGATAGAACCAGTTAAGAGGAACACTAATTGGAATTACGGAATCGATTTCACATAATATATGCACATCGGGACCTTATATGCTATGCTTTACACACCGACTCTTAGTCCTGCGCAAAGGTTAGTAAGTTGAAATGGGAAAACCTTTGGAAGTTTAGGTGGAAAACGAGAGGGACTTTCACGAATCGCTTCTGAGAATTCAACATCGCGAGTTATTACATGCCATTGGTAAGAAAAAAACTATACAATTTCCCATTATGACATTACATTCGGTATCTGAAGGAAGCTAACAGTTTAATATGCGTGCTTGTATGGCAACTCATTTCTCTGATAGCTTGGTATGATGTGTACCAGCTAGATAAAATAACAAACTATACTTTCAATGGAAAATCTCTGAAGTCAACGTCACATATGCAGTGTATAAAGTAAATGCATAAGTAAACGCTTGTATTAAAGAGGAAATCTTGGTGAGTTGACATGGTATCAACGTAAGTAGCACGTTATCTCTTGCACGCATAAATAGGTACAGAGAGAGGAGAGAGAGAGAGAGAGAAGAGAAGAGAGAGAGAGAGAGAGAGAGAGAGAGAGAGAGAGAGAGAGAGAGAGAGAGAGAGAGAGAGAGAGAGAGAGAGAGAGAGAGAGAGAGAGAGAGAGAGAGAGAGAGAGAGAGAGAGAGAGAGAGAGAGAGAGGAACAATTGGGAATATTATTTTGTGAACTGCTCAGACACGATAGCATCTGACGTGGGAACTGAATATCACAATGCATTATGTATCAGCATATAATAACAGCATACTTTTGTGGGCTGGTACAACATAGCAGCACATCTCACATGTTTTAACATGACTATATCTGCGATGTATCCGATATGCTAGAAATCGTAAGAAAATTAATTAAAACTGGTTCATGAATATTTCTACCGTCTATCTAAATAACTGCACTGTATGGCGTCCGGTTCGGTACTATAGGCATAAGAAACTAGTATCTTCGTGAGTCTAAAAACTGCCTTTATGTTTGCAATGAAGTCAGTTTAGAATTTAGGCTTTGTTCAGTATATTTCTACATAATGATGTAAGTAATAACAGAGAGAAATGGTGATATGTTAGTATTTTTTAAAATTTGGTTTAATGGAGTGCTACTTTCTTGATAGTATTTCATAAAAGACCTTTGAAGAAATAATTCAATTTGAAGTAAGTAATGAACTATACAGCAGTGCAACTCTTTACAATTCATACCTAGCATATCAGCTACATAACAGTGTCCCTGGTATGTCAGTAACTACACAACAGTGAAAATGGCACGTAAGATGATGCAAACACTCGAGATGCCAGGGCCAGGAGGCATTAACACATAGCTCTCACACATGGTCATCGTTGGTACATTACTGAGTATATGAAGAACATTTTTTTTCTTTTTTCCTAAACAAACTACGAGAACTTTTTAAAAGTCTTTGGGTGAGGAAAACCTTCAGAGCTTAAATTTTCATAATAACGCGCTGAGTGAGTGTTGTGCAGGGTACTAGTACAAGCATCTAGCAATCTCCGCTCCACGAGTCGGTGCCTCCCACTACCAAAGCGTCCTTGGCGTGGTGTCTTGTAGACTAATTGTAATGTCCTCTTGTGGATTTGAATTTCCCTCGCTCAACCACGACTTAAACTAGCATTCACGAAGCATACAATCGACTAGTGATTGGCAATGCGTAACACAGCGGCAGCAGCCCAGCTGACACTGACAGAGGTGACCAGCACGAGCCATCTGGTCGACATGCGCGAGGAGCCCAGCCAGCAGCGCCCTCGGGTCTCCTGGCTTCCCCTCTCGCACCCAAGAGGTCGGGTCCAGGGAGGGAGAGGGAGGGGGAGAAGGGTGCTGCTTGGGGGTTCCTTTGAGTGTCTGGCTGGCAAGAACTTGGCTTATTTATATTCATTTTCGGTCTTTCTTTTTTTATTTGAATCACTGAAGTAGATGGCAATACTCTCTCTGCTTTCCCTCCAACTGGTTTGGTGACTGTATGGATATTTCAGAGATAACTGAACACTTACTACTTTAATATATGTCTATTCCTTTATCTGTTTAATTTCTATGACCTCTCACGGACATACACGCACACACTCACACACGCACACACACACACACATGTATACATATATACTCACACACATATATACATGTCTGTCTGTATGTATGCATTTAATCACACATGCACAGTTTATCACAAGTGCCTCCCAGAGCGAGCCGTGTGTCGAGCGCGGCGCCCTGACCGCCAGTCCGAGACGGCGTGTGAGTGGGTCACGTGGTGCCTGGAGCGTTCCGTCATCATGTGCGGGCACCACACTGCCACACTCGCGCTCCAGCACAGTTCATAGCCTGAAGGTACTATTATGAGAGAAAATTCTTAAGAGCTAAATTCTAAGTGTAACTCCTCAGGAGATAAAGATTTTCAGCAATTTTAGTTATATCTGATTATAAACTGTGACTTTTGAGAAGAATGACCAACAAATATTCAGTCATGAAGACGAGAGGTAGGAACAGAGTGGTAGAAGCACTGGCGATCAGCTGGAGAAGTCTAAACGCCAGTGGCGGTGCTTGGTGGAGGCGGCAGGTGGCGTGGAGGGGCGGCGGGTGGCGGGGCGGAGTGGAGGAGGGGAGCCGGGCGGCGCCACCGAGGGGGAAGAGGACTCGCCGGCCCTGGCTCGCCCGCTCTCCTGCTGTGTCTTTCCCGCCGCAACTCGCTGTACACCTCGCTGGATATTCATCTCACGTTTTTCCGTGCAGCTGAATTGAGTTTCTAATTTATGGCCAACATTAAATTCTTAAATACGTACTTTAATATACATATATTTATTCGCCTATCATGCACAGAATGGTGTATCAATATCAATTTATCTTACGTAGTCAATAAGCAATGCTTCTTTTTTCCTAACACAAGATATTGCATCTGAAACGTGGTCTACTAAAATCTCTATGACAACCAATAAATAAATGGCGCAACAATGCAAAAATAACTCGCCAACATGGCATCCTTAACTGTAGACTGGTTTCGGAATACAGGAATGGAAGAAGAGAAGGAAATAGGACATGAGATACAGGAGTAAAAGGAAAATAAAACAAAAACAAAACAAAAATCAAACCAAAAACGAAATTTTACATAGTGAAAAAAGCGCAAAAAAAGAAAAAAAGAAAATGAAAACCTTATTACCAACCTACTGCAAGTCTAAAGCTGGGGAATCGAACAAGTCAGTAAGTCCGCTAATCTTTCGAGAACTAAGTCCCATGAGTCCGTTCGTCCGTCAGTGTTACAGGGAGGGTGGAGAGAGGGGCGGGCGAAGGAGAAAGCCTCAAGCCGGCGCCTCTGCTTGGGGAAGAGAGAAGCGCCTGGCACCGGCATCACCCTCGCGGCTCCCTCGAGGCACTGGTGAAGGTGGCAGCGATAAGGTCAATGTACAAACGCAAAAGAACAATCATGTTGATGGAGAATCATGCGAGTCGGAATACAAGGAGAAGCCTAAGGGTTGTCGTGGTCTAGATACTAATGATTTTCTGATGCATACTTATAATCATCATAGAAGTAATAGTAGCAATGATAATGATAATAAGAACAACAATAATAGGAAGAATGATAAGAATAAAAATGGTTATAATAATAACACTATTCATGATGATGATAGTTGTACCCATTCTGCCTTATTTAACGAAGTTATTGAAGCAGGCTTTCCCTACAGCTGAGTATTGCTCCTTCTTCGCCCAGTCCCGCAGCCTGTGATTGAGCCCGTGATCTCAGCCTAACCTAAGAGAGGCATGCCAGTCACTGGGTCACTGAAGGCTTCGACTGCACTGCGCCAGGGGAATTGGCTCAGTGCATGTCGTCCATGCAGTGCCTTCCACATAGAAAGGAAAAGTCAGGCGAAGAAAATAAAAAGGTAAATGAATCAAAAGGAATGGACAATGTTGCAAAGAATGGGCAAAATTGCATACTGATTTATAAAAGAAGTAACAGATGGAATGGGAGCTGAGTGTGATGAGATTGAGGGACAGACCAGGGCACCAAGGTAAAGAAAGAGTTGAAGGAGAAAGAGCAGAGGATGAGGACTGGGGAGGACGGGTGGCTAGTTGTCCATGAAGACGCCTAACGAACAGATTCTACCATACTGTGCACCCGTTATTTACATTATGCACTCCTGTAAAGGCATTGTGTATCACACAGTTCATGAACTTAGTTAATTATGCACTTCGAAGATCCTCTAATACTTGTCAAGAACATGTCCTTTTGCCGGTGGAAAATGCGCATGTCCAGGGTATTTTCTATATCACGTAGGTTCAGTGAGCACCACTCCGCCCCCCTGCACTATGTACACAGTTTCCTCTGTGATGAAACCCCCTCATGGCGCTGCGTAGCTTTCCACCCACAACTCCGCTTCTTTCTCATCTGCTGCCTCGGTCTGGTGCACACCCTGGCCGTCCTCGGGGATGGGATGTGGTGTTGTCGGTGCTTCATACACCGGGTGTTAACAATACTGTGAGCGTGGGCGTGTGTGGGCGGCCATGGGTGGCAGTGTCATCAGGCTTCTCGTCACCTCCGCGCCAGCTACGAGTGAGAGTTGCGAAGACTATCCCCCAGTCTCGCTTGAACCCAGCAGCAGTACCAAGATGGGTAACTAAGGGCCTATTAATCATTCAGAATGTTAAATACAAAAATAAACATATAGTGAATCACTTAGGCCAGTAATATCTGCACAGAGGGTGCGGCACTCGAAGATCGGGAAGCTGATGAGGACAGTTGGACTGTAAACTTAAACAACAAGGCATTAGGAGTGAAGTGTTCCCGAGCAAGAGTGGTCCAACCGCCAACACCAACAAGGTTAACTGTTCGTTAACGGCGGATTTACATATATTTAATATCAGAGCCTTGTGGGACCTCTAGTCGAGCTTTTTCACTTAGCAAACGACTGTGTGCCAATAGCCTTTCAATAAAGCTGTTCACAACTGGCTCCTTTTAGTAGATAAAAAGCAACAACTTATTTACTCGCCTTTTTCAGTCACACATCTGTGGACCGTGACGTCAACGATGGTGATCGCGAGTGAATCACCACCTTATGGCCGTTTTTTGTTATATATCCATCACTTTCCACCAGGACGGCGGTATCTGCTTGCTTGAAGTCTTCTTGGGAATCAGCTTCAGAGAGTGAGGAGAGATCTTTATGCTGTCGGTGTTTGCGCCACGCTTGTTGTATTAGTCGAGCACAATATTCTTCGCGTTGACGCCATAGCGTTGAGGACACTGGTTCGTAACCAGGCCTATCAGTAGGAGGTCCTACTTCACCTATATCACCAGAGTCTTCAATTGGGTTTCCTTTACGAGCGAAGAAGTCCTTAGTCAATGCATCAAGGATATCAACGCAGAATACAAGGTCTCCTTTGCAAATGGGGATATCCATTGACACGATTTTGTACTTGTTTGGCTTGTGAATCTGAAGGGGAGGCTCTAACACGTCCAAAAATTCTGAGAGAGCTGAGAATTCGATAAACTGTGTGCCTTTGGGATCGAACTGCTGCCAGATCTCATAGTACATATCGTAGTCATCGTCGGTGAGACCTTCTTCCACGTCTTCTGTTGCCTGGGAATAATTCTCGAGGATGACAGCAATGTACATGTTGATAATGATGAGGAAGGTCATTACCAGGTAGGCCATCAGGTAGGCTATACCGATCGCTTGGTTACCGCAGTTACCTGGATCGCCGGTCTCCGGATCAGGCTGCCGGCAGTCCCTCTCATTGATAATGCCGGAGAGTACACCGTCCCACCCAGCTGACGTCATCATTTGGAACAGCAAAATGAAAGACTGGAAGAACGTCTCGAAGTTGTAAACAGAGTCCAAGGCCCCAGTGTGTTTGACGTTCATGAAGAATGACATGCCGAAGATTGCGAAGATGAACACAACCAAGAAGAGCAGCAGACAGATGTTGAAGAGCGCGGGCAAGGACATGGCTAGGGCGAAGAGGAGCGTCCTGATACCCTTGGCTCCCTTCACCAGACGCAGGACTCGTCCCACCTTCGCCACGCGGACCACTCGAAGCAACGTCGGGGACACGAAGTAGCGTTCTATGATGTCCTTCAGCACCAGACCTGGACGAAGACGGTAATTAGAAATCGAATAGTATATGTCGTAATATCATAGTCATTGAATGGGAAAAATTTAAATGAATTTCTAACCATAAGACAAAATTTGGAATTTATGATCAAATGCATTATCATGCTGCAGTTCTAAGCCTGCTATGTTAATGACTATTGTAAATTAAAAAGAAATTCGATACCATATTGTGCTATTCAGATAATGGTCTCGATATGAATATGCATAGCAAATACTCAGAAGAAAATCTAACATGCTTTAAAATTACCAGGCTTACAAAACTGATCTTCATTCTTCAAAATAACAAATGTCTCATCTTGGATAAGCAAAATAAGGAGGCATATCTTAAGCATATTAATCTCCCAATTGTTCCAGTGAAACAAAGAACAAAAAAAGACACTGTGATATTGTATTTATTGTTTATATTCCTGCATAAATACTGCTTGACCTAGTGTTTATGTGTAGGCCTACATCTGCATCCAAGAGAGATGGGGTGGATGGGTTGGGGAGTCGTTTTCCTTTCCACATCCCTGAGGCGGTAAAATTTTAAGGGCAGACTTAGGCATTCTCTTTTAAGTGTTTGTTTAATTTTTAATGGGTCGTTGCATTTCGAGTTACCTGTATGGTATATGGTTTATGCATGTACATATCAACACACACACACACATATATACATATATATATATATGTACATATATATATATATATATATATATATATATATATGTATGTATGTATACTAATATGTGTATGTCTGTCAATTGTACACTATACAGTGTTCTTGTATTTATTATTTTTTAATAGTTTTATTCAAATAAATGAAATAACACACACGCACACGCGCACGTCCGCACCCACATACATATATATACATGTGTATATATATATATATATATATATATATATATATATATATATATATATATATATATATATGCATGCGTACTTGACTTTGTTTCAGAACAATCAAACGTGCAGAAAGAAAAATAAGACGTGTGTTGATTAATCATCCGACGCCATCTAGGCCGGAGGGAACTAAGGCTGCGTCCACACCAGTGACATGTTGCTTGGGGACAAATTGGAAACATTGTGGGGGACACAATAGGAGACATTCGGATCCAAACCTCCTGATGTGTATGTGGACAAATCTGTTACAGTGTTTAAAGACATGTTGGCAATAAGAGTCGACTTTGTGTAACGGTCCGCGTCATGTCTCCAGAAGTGGCAGACATGTCGTTGTGTGAGGATGCTTTGCTGGCAGCTGCACCATTCGTTGTTTTGTGAGCCCATCGAAGAAGACAACAGCGACGGCGAAGCACACCAAACTCTGGCAAACATGATAGAGGATGATACGTGTCTTCTAACACGCACAATAAAGCAGAAAGGAGTTCCAACACTTCTTAAGGGTCTCAAGATCTGACTTCGAGTATTTGCTGCAACTGACTGGGAGCAAGAGAAGTAAGCAGGACACAAAACACCGTCCAAAGACAGCCTTGCCGCGACACTGCGCTTTTGGGCCACAGGAGCCTCCTACACCACCCTTGGAAATACGTTCTAGACTTCCAAACAAGCAATCAGTCCGCGATCAGCACTTAGTCAACCCTAACGTCTTCTCTCTTGTCCACTCCATGTTGGTCTGTTGGTTGGTGGGAGGTCTCTAACACCACCTCGTCCGCGCCAGGACTGCTGCTAACACGTCGCCCAACGAATCCGCACCAACACGTCAACTGCGATGGTCCTCAACGACTTACCAACTTCCTAGCCAACTCGTCAGTCTCAATGTTCCCACCGTGTTTTGTCACCGGTGTGGACAGAGCCTTGCTTCTCAGTCTATCGCGGCTGTGAACTGAATATGTAAAATGTGACTATTTTGTCTCAATTTGTTTTTTGATGCTATCAGGGTGATTACGTCATTATTTTCAGTAATTTACAATCAATAATGGTAATAATGATGAAGACAACAATAATGATGATAATAATTAACATTATTATTACCATCGTCGAAAACAGACTCAGTATTGCAGTCATCATCATTACTATTGTTATTATTTACCTTATCAACATTATTATGAAAGTTATAACAAACATGCTTATCATTATCGTTTTTTCTCACCTATAGCATATGTTGATTTGAATCTGTTGTCTTGTTTTGAGTGAAACAAAGGACGAAAGTGCATTTATAAAAAAGTAAAAGTAATGATCAGGTAAATCGTCGTTTTCAAAAAGAAGAAACGTATATTAATGAAAAATGCTGCACCTCATCATGCCCACATGCGTACAAAAATATGTGTATTTATAAATGTACATATGCATATATACAAATATATATTCTGTAGACGTGTAGTATATATGTGTATGTGTGTGTGTGTGTGTGTGTGTGTGTGTGTGTGTGTGTGTGTGTGTGTGTGTGTGTGTGTGTGTGTGTGTGTGTGTGTGTGTGTGTGGTGTGTGTGTTTGTGTGCCTGTGTGTTTCTGCTGATGTTTGTATGGATATATGTACTTACATACGTAAATAAAGATTATTATATATAGATAGGACTATCAGTGCATAAACTCTCACACAAGAACGAAAAGAGAACCGCGATCTGGCTTCCAAACAAGCAAATATACACTTTCGAACGCAAAAAAAAGATCATCATCGGAATGTTAAAAAAAGAATGCCCTCAAACAGGCCAAGCAGTTAGTAAACCTCGCCTTACCTGTACATTTTCATGAAAAAAAATCTTGCTTCTAAATTTCGCGAAAATATCCATACCTTATGATACCGCATGCACATAGCAATCACCTCACTACCTTTAATGGACCATGCAAAACGTACATCGTACAGAGTCTTGTACGAACAGATGTACATGAGAATTACTCAACATTACAGTAACACACAGAGGGTCTTTGGAAGAGGCCGTACTCACCGCCAACAACTACTACACACTGAAAGCCAGTTACGTGTGTTTGGGGATATCGACGCTCGTTGAACTGCTGGTTATTTCATGTTTTTTTAATAATTATCTTTGTTTGTCATGGTTTGTGTGGTTCTTAGTTTACGGTGTCGTGTTTTTTTTCTGTTGGCTGTACGTATGTAATTTTTCTTGTAACACTGTGTCGCTTATGTTTGCGTATATATGTGCTTTCAACAGTCATTTCACATATAACATTTACATACGTATATATGTTTTCTTGTCTACATACATGTATATATATTTACGAATACCATATATGTACAATAGCACATACAAATAATATGTATATATAATACACACACGCACATACATGCTTTGCAGTTGTTTGTTTCTAAAACTAAATTTCCCTTCAGATCCTTTCAGATCTTGCAAACATTCAGAATGTGCTTGTACTGTATCCTGAGCCAGCGAACTGTGAATGTGTATTGGCTTTGTGTAGAAATGCAGCACATTTGTGTTAAAAGTGAATGTTGCCGAATCCAAAGGACATAAAACTCCTCTTTTTCTTCGTGGTAAATTATCAAAAATTTATTCGATGACGTATTATTTACAGATAATATGGTACAAACTGTGAAATTCAAAACATTATACAAAGTGCAAGCAAAAAGGCTGAATGTAGAATGAAAGTAATGCCATTTGTTTATTAGGGTTATTAGTAGTATACCACTTGGCTACCAACGGCAGGCATGTGTTTGCGGAGACCATAACAGAGTGGTCGGGTTCTCCTGGTCAGTCTAGCAAGCGCGCCGCATGCACTGCTGCGGGAACATACATGGTCAACATTCCTAACGAGCGGTGATAAAGGGTTACATTCAATCTGCCTTGAAATGACACCCGCTTCCGCTCCCACATCAGCATAGATTTGTCCTCATTTAATGAATGCTATGATGAACGTAGACGAATGCCAAACAATGTACACTCCCGCAGGCTTTCGAATAATTTTGCGTTGGAGGGACCATGAAAATATAGTTTATTAGCATACCTGTTGTGATAGATACTACACAGCATTATACCTTGTAACTACATCCCCACGGATATATATAATTTTTTTTTCCTTTCTCTGTAGCCATCACCTAACACCGGGTTCCCTGTCATGTTAAACAGTACGTAGAACAACGGATATAGAATACAAACTAAGACAGATTCGAGAAAAAAACAACAACAACGAAACTTGGATAACAAACCAGAACTACTAAAGAACAACACATGCAAACCCTCATGACATGAGATAAGACATGCCATGAGCCACGTAACTGAGATGAACTTAGGTTATCCCGATGCATTACCATATCATAGCACCGACCACGTGCCTGACTGTCAACTAGAAGTCTAGGTCAGCATGGCAACCCTCGACTGGTATGACATGGCAATTCATTCTCAAAATTGGCAAACGAGGCGTCAAAGCAGCGAGTGAGAGCAATGCAAAAATGTATTCCATGTACTGATATAACACAGCAGCGCACCTCGTGTGTTAATAGAACATAGTAAATACACATGATGTGGCACTGTAGCCATATAACACATTTTTAAAATGGAATATGAAGGCAATGAGCCTAATGTAATTATACAACATAGCAGTACACATGGTGTGCAGACAAAACGCTTATGTGTTAGCATAGCATAACAACGCACCTTGTGTTAGTACAACACAACAGTATACATGGTGTGCAGACAAGACACACGATGTGTTAGCATAGCAGAATATCACACCAAGTGTGTTAGTTTAACATGGCAGTACACTCTGTGTGCTAAACGAAAATACCAGAACAACAGACTTTGAGTTTATATAGCTAGTAATGAAAAGAAGTGTATATTCCGGTTACTAACGATACAACTGAGGACCCAGTTAACTATTGTTGAAATTCACTCCTTGTGTGTGACCTCCAGGTGTACAAATAGATCTCTTAAGTAAGCCGTTTTTATGTTTTACTAAAACGTGTATTTGGTATGCCACTATGTCTTACTTGAAGCAGTGTGACTAAATAGCATTATAATTCAAAGTATTAGAAATAATCAAAATGTGAAAAAAATATTAGCATTGCATAGGAAGATAACGTTATGCCAATATTGATAAAATTAATGATGATAGTGTCGGCGCATTGGTGCAACTAGCATGTCTATAGCTGCACGGGGGCATCCTTTAGAACAACTACACAGCTGTTTAATTAATAGGCATCATTATACTTGTGAATCTATATGCAATGTTTTCTTACTGTGCAACTATGTAACTCTAAATAAAAAGATATGAACTAGATTCTGAGTCTGAAACATGAAGTACTACCATTTATCAACTAAATAAGGCAGCTGGTATGCTAATGATCACACAACAGTGTCTCCGATATGTCCTTGTCTATGCATCAGTATAACCGTCTCTACCGTGAATCCAGTATGTTAATAACTACACAATGTGTTTGGTATGTCTGCATCAGCACAACAGTGTAACTAATATGTTAGTAACTACACATCAGTATGTCTGGTATGTCAGGAGGTGCACATCAGTATACATGGCATGTCGCACATTTACATCAGCATACTTTACATGCCAGCCACCGGGCTACAACACCAAGTTCTCACACAGGATGATCGTTGGTACATTGTTGAGAGTATGTGAAGAACATCATGATACATTTTTGTTTGCAATTTCTAAGCAAGCTACAATGATTCTTAAAGTTTTTGGATAAAGAAAACTTCCAGAGCTTAATTTTCATAATAACGCGCTGAGTGAGTGTTGTGCAGGGTACTAGTACAAGCATCTAGCAATCTCCGCTCCAAGAGTCGGTGCCTCCCATCATCAAAGCTTCCTTGGCGTGGTGTTTTTTTAAACTAAACTTGACATCCTTTTTTTTTTTTATTAAGTGGACTCGGTCCTTCAGTCGTAAGTATTTTGAAAATTTGACGAAGCATACAGTCAACTAGTGATTGGCGATTCATAACAGAGCTACAGCAGTCCGGCTGACACTGACGATGATGGCCAACACAACATCAGCCAACATGAGCATCGAGATCTCGCGCGGCCGTGTCCCTGGCGCGAGTGAAGGCTCCAAGGAAGGAGTGCGAGAGGTCACTGCCGAAGTGGTGTTTAGAGGTCCTCAGTGCGCCTCGCTCGTGGCTGGATTTTCTCACCGCCTTCTGTGTTCTTGGGGAATCTTCGTGTTCTGTTGGCGATTCTCCTTGCAGTTTTTGCACATGGACCATCATCTGTTCTTCCATTGGACTGATCTTCAAGGGCACAGTTTATTAGTCTGTATATTCCCATGGTTCTACAAATATCTTGATTTGTTTCCTCTGTCTCCTTCGAGTCAGTAATCAACTTAACTATCTACAAATACCAAAGCGCCACAGATTCCGTGTATTTGGTAATTAATTTCAGTTTATGCAGCCATCAAAGCCCGCGTTCTCTCGGTTGTCATCTAACGTGCATCTCCACAGCCACACGACAGCAGTAGCTTATGGAACCGGAACACCATGGTAGAACACCGTCCTGGCGACGTCGTGAGTGAGTTCGGACCACTCATTCGCTGTCGTTCGTGTAATCTCCGCAAACCACATAATTTGACGCAAGCTTGAAGTACATAGCCTTGTCGTTGTCACACACTTGTTAATGCAGAAGGCAAGGGAGTAAAAAAATAAAAACTGATAGACTTAAAAAAAGCGCATCGTTCGTGCCTATACACATCATCCGGACCAAAGTTCTCCAGATGGCAGACCTACTACACGTGGGGAAGAGGTGTAGCAGGTGCCGCCACCTCTGCGAGTCTCCCTTGCTCTCCGCGGGTTAACTTACAAAAGGGCGTAGCTTTAAACTATTACATCTCATTGCAAACTTGAGAATAGAAAACAAATTTGTTTATCAAGAATATAACAGTTTGAATATTACATAATTGGTATTAACCCAAAGAATGATAACCGAGTGCTTGCGAGTGCCCCATCGACAACGGCAGAATAATTTAGTGTAGAATATGGATGAGGTGTGGAGAGCCGTGAGCTCCGGTGGGGCACTCCATGTTGCAAACCAAGAGATGTACAAATCTGAAGGAGTTTCACAGCACTGTCTCTTAAAAGTTAGTGTCTGCAGTTACAAGCCGTTGTTGTATGGTCGAGAGGGCAGAGTGCCGTGTGATGGCCGAGCGGTGTAGCGGTGGACAATACACTGAGAGCGAGGCCCTCAGGGGCCTGCACTGACCTACCATCACCTACTACAAACAAGGGGCGGCGTGCCGCCCTGGAGGGAAACAGAGTCGCTCGTTGATTGGCTGCCATAGTGGCACCATGCCCACTCGCGCCAGCACAGTCAAGCCTGGAGTATTATCATGGCATAGAATACAATCCAATTAATAACCAATCACTTGAGAAGGTTCATAGTAAAATTTCAACAATACCCTTATTTTACATAGTTACGATGTGTATCGAAGGGTTAGGCTATCAAGAAAATATCTGCTGAATTAATGCAGACGCTGAGAATTTGTTCCAACCCAAGATACAGACACGGGATATGAAGCCTGACACCCATCATAAGATCAACAACCACAGGCTACTGGACTTGTGAATGCGGCACGGCAGGCGAGAGGGGCGGAGTTATACCACGTCACAGGGGGGAAGAGGACGCAGCGGGTACTGCTCACCGCTCTCAGGGAAGAACGTCCCTCGCCGCCCTCAGACCAGCACCGTGTTTGTCTGTTGACCTCTTACCTCTCCCTCGAGTTCAGTTCTGGACTTATTGCCATATAGTTCGTCCAGTAAGATCAACATGCTGATTTTTCTGTATCTTTTAGGGCTGATTAAATTTGCTTTTACCGTTGACTTAAAAGAAAGAAAAAGTGCTATTACATTTAGTAAGCACTTCAACAACCGTATCAACTGACACTTTCAAACAAGGCACTGAAAAAAGTGGATGAGAAATTTTGAGCAATGCTGTGAATTCGCATTAGGCGACGCCACTTGCCAGAGCCTCCGCTTGGGGAAGAGGGAGACACGCAGCACCAACATCACCAACACGATTCCCTCGAGAGAATATGAATATGCTACTCACACTCCTCAAAGGAACAGCAGGCATAGGGAAGTTGACATAAACACTCACTCAACAACCATATACTGACAATGAAAATGCTGAGGTTATGACAGAAAAAAAATCAGTTCAATTTCATCAAATTATTGCCTGTGAACGTACACTCATAGTATAGAAAATATGAACGGCTATGTCCAAGCGTTGGGGAAGTTAATGAACGTATGGACATATACGGTAATGGAACAGTCAACAAACAGCATTGATTGTGCTTAATAAGTGCTGGATCAAGTTTCGCAGGAGTACTGTCACATTTTCTTTAAGAACCGCGAGGAAGAGGTAGAGACGATAGCAAACAAGACGCTGAGCAACCAGAATGGATAACCTTATAGAGAGGGTCCTTTCGATACACTATCATGGTGATGGGAGGAACAGGAAGATAAAAAATGTGATTAACAAAGGGAAGGATGCGGGAGAGGGATGTGTAGGATTGGAAAACAAGGGGGTGGGGTTAGGTAGCAGGATGGAGGTTAGGGCTGGGTGGCGCGATCTTAAGACTCATTTACAATACAAGTTCCTCCATGCTATTTACATTATGCACGGCTTGCACTTATATAAAGGCATTGTGTATCACACTGTTGAATATGGTTTGAATTATGCTGTTGGTGTTTTTTTTTCTCTCTAATACTTGCTGAGAACTCATATTGTTGCCGATGGAATATGCGCATTCTACGAGCCCTTTCCATGTCACGTAGGAACACTGAGCACCACTCCGCCCGCCTGCGCAACGTATGTACACAGTCACTCCATGACACAACCCCCTCATGGCGCTGGGTTGTTTCTTCCCACTTTTCCGTTTGTTTTACTGCTGCCTCGGTCTGATGCACACCCTGGCCGTCCTCGGGAATGGGATGTGGTGTTGTCGGTGCTTCATACACCGGGTGTTAACAATACTGTGAGCGTGGGCGTGTGTGGGCGGCCATGGGTGGCAGTGTCATCAGGCTTCGTGTCACCTCCGCGCCAACTAAGAGTGATAGTCGTGAAGAGCAGGCGCACCCAGCCTCGCTTGAACCCAGCAGCAGTACCAAGACGGGTAACTAAGGGCCTATTAATCATTCAGAATGTTAAATACAAAAATAAACATATAGTGAATCACTTAGGCCAGTAATATCTGCACAGAGGGCGCGGCACTCGAAGATCGGGAAGCTGATGAGGACAGTTGGACTGTAAACTTAAACAACAAGGCATTAGGAGTGAAGTGTTCCCGAGCAAGAGTGGTCCAACCGCCAACACCAAAAGGTAAACTGTTCGTTAATGGCGGATTTAAATATAGCTAATGCCAGAGCCTTGTGGGATTTAGCCAAGCCTTTTCATCTGGCAGCCGACCGTCATGCCAGCCACCTTCCAGCAGGGCTACTCACAACTGGCTCCTGTTAGTAGTTAAAAAGCAACAACTTATTTACTCGCCTTTTTCAGTCACACATCTGTGGACCGTGACGTCAACGATGGTGATCGCGAGTGAATCACCACCTTATGGCCGTTTTTTGTTATATATCCATCACTTTCCACCAGGACGGCGGTATCTGCTTGCTTGATATCTTCTTGGGAATCTGTTCCAGAGAGCGAAGAAAAATCCTTATGCTGTCGGTGTTTGCGCCACGCTTGTTGTATTAGTCGAGCACAATATTCTTCGCGTTGACGCCATAGCGTTGAGGACACTGGTTCGTAACCAGGCCTGTCAGTAGGAGGTCCTACTTCACCCATATCACCAGAGTCTTCAATTGGGTTTCCTTTACGAGCGAAGAAGTCCTTAGTCAATGCATCAAGGATATCAACGCAGAATACAAGGTCTCCTTTGCAAATGGGGATATCCATTGACACGATTTTGTACTTGTTTGGCTTGTGAATCTGAAGGGGAGGCTCTAGTACATCCATGAAGTCAGAGAGAGCTGAGAATTCGATAAACTGTGTGCCTTTGGGATCGAACTGCTGCCAGATCTCGTAGTACATATCGTAGTCATCGTCGGTGAGACCTTCTTCCACGTCTTCTGTTGCCTGGGAATAATTCTCGAGGATGACAGCAATGTACATGTTGATAATGATGAGGAAGGTCATTACCAGGTAGGCCATCAGGTAAGCGATACCAATGGGTTGACTACCACAGTTACCAGGATCACCGGTCTCCGGATCAGGCTGCCTGCACTCCCTCTCATTGATAATGCCGGAAAGTACACCATCCCACCCAGCTGACGTCATCATTTGGAACAGCAAAATGAAAGACTGGAAGAACGTCTCGAAGTTGTAAACAGAGTCCAAGGCCCCAGTGTGTTTGACGTTCATGAAGAATGACATGCCGAAGATTGCGAAGATGAACATAACGAGGAAAAGCAGCAGACAGATGTTGAAGAGCGCGGGCAAGGACATGGCTAAGGCGAAGAGGAGCGTCCTGATACCCTTGGCTCCCTTTACCAGACGCAGGACTCGCCCCACCTTCGCCACGCGAACCACTCGAAGCAACGTCGGGGAAACGAAGTACTTCTCGATAATGTCCTTCAGCACCAAGCCTGTTCGGAAATGGAGGTTAGAAATCAGCTGTGCTGGTGGCTGCTGCGCCACGTACCTGAGGATAAGAGATGTCAAAATACACATAAACTGCTGGGCAAAAGATACACTCAGCAAGCTTAATTTCAATATCCAATGGAAGTTCTGAAAGCAAAGTTATTATCTCTTTTTCGACTCGGTACCCGAAAAGTCGCGTAAAATCCTACGCTGCCCTAACTTCTCTTGGAGAGAAAGAGAGAGAGAGAAATTGACAAATAGGATGGCATACACAGAGACAGAAACATAGGGGAGCAGAGAGAGAGAGATTGAGGTAGAGATAGAATGGTACACATACATACATACATACATACATATATATATATATATATATATATATATATATATATATATATATATATATATATATAGAGAGAGAGAGAGAGAGAGAGAGAGAGAGAGAGAGAGAGAGAGAGAGAGAGAGAGAGAGAGAGAGAGAGAGAGAGAGACAGACAGACAGACAGAGAGGGAGAGAGAGGAGAGGGAGAGAGAGAGGCACAAAGAGAAAACAGACATGAGATTAAGATATACACATTAATAGACACACAATAGATCAATAGATAGAGACACCTATGCTTCAGACTGGAAAAAATCTAATGCCAGCACAGCTTTCTCTTGCCAAGTGCACCTTCGCCGAAAGATCTCTTTGCAACATGAGAATCTGCGAAAGAATAGACATCACCGTGAAATCTTAAAGCTATATTGCAGGATTCCTTGCGTCATTTGCAGCGATGCAAGATTATGCGATAGCCTTCAGCGAGTGCAACAGGCGTTATTGCACCACCCCGCTGCCTTGCATCACTCAGCATTGCATCACTTCCCCGGTTACCTTACGAAGTATGAGAAGAACCTCACTCACTCATGCCACATCCTCTGTCATCAATGAAATGGAATGAGCTGTGTGGAATTTCGCTTTGCAAGAGCGAAGCTTTCTTCGACTCGGTGACGGATCTTCTTGCTGTTGTTGTGGGTGATGTTGCAAGTCACGCTCCGTGTTGCTTGTGTATTTATGAATGGGGCTTGGTGATGGGTGTCGAGAAAACAAATGAGTGTCTTTGGTTCGTTAGATATAGGACGAAAGAATTTTTTTAAAAAAATCTAAAAAAAATGCGTCGAAAACTCCAGAGGCAAAAAATAGCAATTTGTTTAGCAAAGTTGATCGGGCCAGCGGGTGCGCTTTGCAGCTGAAGACGTGAGGCGCAGACCACGATGCGATTTTCGTATGCGAAGCTGATAGATACAAGGCGGGTGATGGAGTACGGATACATACATATATACATACAAATTATGTATATATCTCTCTCTATATATATGTACATATGTGGATAGATATGCATATAAATCTATATCTATATCTATATATACACATATACTTTTTATTTATTAAGAGAGGCATTCACATACGTATATACATACGTATATACATATACATAAGTATATCCATCCATCCCCATTTTCTATCACTCCAGATCAACGCAACCGAGAGAGCGCCTGGAACCGCAGGCAAAAAAGCGTCCCGAGCCGAGCCAGTGAAGGAAGGCAGAGATGAAACGTGGATTGCATTTTTCGACCCCTTGTTTTTGTTTATTCTTATTTTCCGATGTTTATCCGCTGGAGACATAAATATTGCCATGTCTCGTTGCAAGCGATAGGCAGTCAGAGCAGGTACGCTGAGCAGAATCGATTGGATAATGAGAAGAAGCTGCACGATCAAATACGTCTCTCAAGCAAACAAGAATAGTCCAGTACGTAATATTTAGGATAGAATCCCCTCAAATCTGATCACGTTCTCTTCCGCGCGAGGAACGTGTCACCTCAATTTCATTTCAAGTTTATTTTCAGTTGACGCACTTCGAGGGAAATTGTTCCAGAGTATAAGAATATGACCGAAAAAAACATGTATTACTCAAGATACAAACGTGCACAGAGATTTCGCCGATTAAATAATGGTGTAAGGGTAATATCCAGTACTCGGTCGCAGCAGCAAGTTCCGAAATGTCGCTTCGAAAAGCTGAATCACTGAGCATACAGTTTGGAGAGAGAGAGAGAGAGAGAGAGAGAGAGAGAGAGAGAGAGAGAGAGAGAGAGAGAGGAGAGAGAGAGAGAGAGAGAGAGAGAGAGAGAGAGAGAGAGAGAGAGAGAGAGAGAGAGAGAGATAGGTGTAAAGAGAGGGCGATACAGATGACTGGACAAATAAAAAGATAGAGTATCTTTCCTTGGTGTAGTTTCTCCAGGGACTTTGAAGAGTCCAAGCGAGTTCGTATGGCGGAACGGTATCACAGTGCGAATAACAGACTCAAAACACGGTGCGAATAACAGAATCATAACCTGATGTCTTGGTATGTGTCTCCTTCTTCGTCATAAGAATCTAATGTGTATCTTCCTTATCTGTGACGTCATAACAGACCAGAGACCTTGGGGAGGAAACAAAAGAACACAAAACCGAAAGGAAATAATGTAAACAATACCACGTCAGGCAAGAGATTTCATAACGAGTAGATATCAACAAGAAATGATCTGCAGAGCGTGCAAGAGATGATCATTAGTTAATTATTATTCCATGCATTGATTTCACCATTAGCACTTCAAAGATAATTTTCGAGGTAGTTAATTTTATATCATCTTGTTCTTTCCGGTGGACTCAAGGCGCCCCAGATTCTCACTGACCTTATTTTGACCTTTTACTTTCTTGACTAAATTCACATATGCGGGTAAGCTTTGTTATATTTGATTCATGTCCTAAAATTAATCTGTAATATTTGAGACATCTCATAAAATTAATCTAATATTTGATACATGTCCTAAAATTAATCTGTAATATTTGATACATGTCATAAAATTAATCTGTAATACTATATTGCATAGTTAAGGTATTATTGGTATTTTTGATATATCAGTTGAGACAGAAAATAAAAACTTGTCTCTTCTGGGTATTGCATTGTCAGTGAACCTATCAATCAATCTTCAAATTAAGATTTTTAGGGTAAGTTAGTGAATAATAGTCTGGATTAATTTCAGGATCACAATTTATAATCAGTAGTTATTTATGAAGGATGATCTTATTTTTATTTGAAGGATGAATCAAAGTTGGCGTTAAATTAAAATATATGCTATAGAATACATAGCATTTAAATGACTTGGATTACTTGTCTATCCATCCTTCTATTTACCTACCAAGCCCTCCTATTTATTTATCTATCCACCTATACCTATCTATATTCCAACCTATATCTATCTCTCATTATACATCTCTGCGTATGTATTATGTATTTAAACTATTAAACTTTCTCTTTAGCATCGTTTGTTACTGAAAATAGCTCCGATTCTGATTGTTTTACTCGATTATTGTTATCATTTGTAAAGCTATGCGAAATCGGAGCAAAAATGCGCCATTTAGAGATTATTTACTTTTTTCGTTACTTGCGCAGTGCCATCTATCGGTTGTATTTTCAATAAAATCAAAATGAACAGCTCTGGGCCAAATATTTCTGATGTAAATGAACAATACTGATTAAAAAAAAACTGCCAAGTCGTGTATAAAAATAAATAGTGCGTACCATTTTCTTTTTTCTAAGTATATAATGATTTTTTTTTTTAATCTAGCGGGAAATTTGAAACCGTAAACGCATGGAACTCTCAGGCCAAAAGTTAGAGAGTTTTATATGTTAGTTTATTAAGAATATTTCTTTGTGATTTTGTTATCAAAGATGAACCACAAAATTTGTGTTTATCAGTATATCTATAGGTACTTGATTTAATGTCTCACGTTTTATGGACGTTTGATACTAAGTGATATCAAACTAATGTGGTTGCATGATACTATACTAATAATCCGAAATTATTATCGTGATTATTATGATTATGGTTATTATCATTGTCATCGACATTATGATTACTATTGCTATTATTACTATTATCATTACGATTACTACAAATATCATTATCAGTGTCTTAGTATCAACTATATTATTATTATTACTATTCATTACGATTTCTACAAATATCCTTATCAGTGTCTCAGTGTCAACATTATTATTATTACTATTATTATTATTATCATTACGATTACTACAAATATCATTATCATTGTCTTAGTATCATTATATTATTATGTTATTACTATTATTATTACGATTATAATATTATCATTGTCTTAGTATCAACATTATTATTATTACTGGTATTATTACTATCTATATATAATTATCATTGTTTTGCTCATCATCAATTCTTAGTATATTTATTATTATTACTACTACCGTGTTCTGTCTCACCTTATTGGGTGGTATGTCAGTGCACAATATCGGCCAGTTTGTTAAAATTGTGCGAGACACAGTGAATATTCGTATATACGGACATGCATATCCACAGAAATAACTGCATGTCTGTCTGATAGATATATACTTATCTGTCTATCCGGTAGATATGTCTAGACTCATAGATATGTATATATTTTTGTTTATATATCCGTCTGTATAATAAATATGCTTTGGGTTGGGCCTCGCAATATCTGAACACACCGGCCGTATGTGTCTATTATA